>PVIH01002726.1:0-106528 GCA_004025045.1 Sigmodon hispidus
GTCCAGAAAAGTCTAAGTTCTTAAAATATCTTAAATGCCATATTCTGCATGTCTTTGAAGTGTTTGAAGACTACCTATCTAACTGAAATATATCTTTGCATACCTACAAAAACCTAACTAACATGACTATAAGTTTGCTTATCATAGTTGACTATTAATCTGCATTTCTCAATTACACATTACAATTTTAAATGAGTTATATCAGCATCATACCTTAATCAAGAGTAGAAAAATACAAACAACATAACAAAATTAACCTTAAGTTTATATCAATGAATCAAAATCCACTTATCTTTTCTAATCATTCCTATATCATATCTCCTCCTCCATATTTTTTACATTCCACCACATTCTACACAACTCCATGCTCTTTCTTTCTCTCTTTCCTTTCGAAAACAAACAAAAAACCTAGAACTTTTTTAAAAAAAAAAAAGAAAGAAAAACCACCAGAAATACACACACATATAAAACACACAAAAAATGCAAAATCAGAAACCACAATTAGTATACAGACAAAAGACAAGAAAGACGAGGATCCCCAAGCAAAGCATTATGAGGGAAAATGACTGAGTAGGTTGGAGGCATGGTCAGCTGTTGAGAACACATGCTGCTCCTCCAGGAGACCTCAGCTGGGCTTCCAGAACTCACATGGGGTGGTTCCCACACAGCTATCTGTCATCCCATCTCCAGGAGGTCCAACACTTCTTCTGGTCCCTGCTGCCACCTGCACACATGTGACAAATGCACACAGACTTGCACACGTACCATGGGTAAACTGTAAAGAGGAGTGTTGGTGCCAGGCAGACCTCATGCTATATTCTAGGAACAAGAGAGTCGCAGGGGTTGGTGGTGCTTGGAAGAAAAGAAATACTCAAAGAAAAAAAGTCAATATGTGCTCCTCAAAAAAAAAAAAAAAAAGACTGATGACTGTGTATGTGAGGACAGTGGTGGTACAGACACAACCCATCTACTCCTCCTGAGAAGCCTTCCTTCCATAACATTAATGATAATGCCAATGCAAAGTCCCCACTATGTGCATGCCAGTGAGAAGTCCCTACTGTGTGCATGCTCTATCAATTTCCCACTGAAGTCCACAGTTTCCTTTGACTTTAAAATAATGATCTTTTCTTAAATGATAGGATTTGTTTGTGTTGGGGAGAATGATTCATACACACAACTGCAGTTTGGCAAATGATCTTCTACATGTCTTTGTCTCTTGAGTTCCGGTCATCTTTGAAAATAAAAGGAGTAATGCTTCGATGGCCATTGTGTCATGCAGGACTGTGTTCGAACACATCATTTATATAAAAGGGATAAATAAGGCATGTATTTGCATAAATTGCAAATTTTTTTCCCAGAAGGACACTAAATATAGGGTAAGCATCTCCCAGAAGGGGTGGGATGTGTGAATATATGTAGATTACAGGAGAGCTTTTTAACATGTTCAGCCCTTCTACTGAGGGTGAATTCTTTCAGCCATGTGTATTTATATTGTGTCTATGCTTAAGAGCTATCTACAGTAAACACTGATCATGCAGTAATACACTAGCAATCCATCTTAGAAGAATGATTACAATAGAAAACACTTTATATAATTCTCCTCAACACCCCCTTCTCAAGACAGTCTCCAGTCATGGATTTAGAGCAAGTTGAGATCTTAGGGGATATTCACTCTGGGGAGCAGAGGCAGGGGCTGATGAAGGACTAATGTGTCAGCTCCCCCATAGCTTGCTCACTCGGCCTGTAGATGGGGGTGTCCAAAGTCAGGGAGAGCTGTTGGGCTGATCTTGGGCTTCTCTTCATTGTTCTGCAATGGTCACAGTTTTGACTAGAACTGGAGTTTGTAGTCTCAAGGTTAGCATTAGCTGCCTAGCAGCAGGGCTGAAGGAATGAATCACTCTGGCAGTTGGCTGAGACAAAAAGTCCTAAGTGGTCAAGAAAAGCAAAATAAAAAGATGGCCCAGAGGGTGTTCACAGGCTGTCTTCTCTGAGAAAGGTAGCTGGCTTTTCTGGGACCTGGCTCAGAGCTTCAAATGTGCTTATTCACTTAATCCACCCCCCCAACCACTACAAGGGGGACACCATTCTAAGCCCACTGTACAGATGTAAACACTGTGTCTCAGAACTAGGGAGTGGTTTACACAGTTGTATAGCTGGTAGCTTGGAGTGTTGGTGATTAACACAGTAGCTTGCTTCAGAGGTACTAACTATACCAAGGGTTGAGATAAACCACTCACAGCATTAACTACTGCTTTATGTCTAGAAAGTATGCAGTTACAAACTGGGGTAAAACTGCTGAAAATTTTTTAAAAGATTTATTTATTATGTATACAGTATACAGAAGAAGGTACCAGAGGTCATCATAGATGGTTGTGACCCACCATGTGGTTGCTGGGAATTGAACTCAGGACCTCTGTAAGAGCAGTCTGTGCTCTTAACCTCTGAGCCATTTCTCTAGCCCCTGAAAATTTTTTTGAAGACAGTTTAGAACTAACATACTTGACACACACTTGAGGGTAAGAGGGAAGACTTTTCTGAAGGGGAGGAGCTTAACTGAGAACCAGATACTGATTTGTTGCCCTGGAAGGCCAGAGCAGGGGATTCTGGGAAGGAGAAGTGCCTCCAAGGGAAAGTTAACAGGTGCAGATATCTCTGTGGCAGGAAAGACTTGAGTCTGAAGAGAGCCAACACAGCAAATGCTGGCTGCTGTGGGGTCAGCCTGAGCCAGGGACAGCATTGTGGAGGTTGATTAAATCTCGGCCATCACCAAGACATCTAGTATTTATGGGATACGCTCTGGAAGGAAGGCCTCAGGCTTCTTACAAGGAGTCAGCACATCACTTGTATTCACTCTATGTGATCACCATCTATCACTGTGCTGGTCTGTGGACAAGGACACATTCATTTTGTCCCTCCCAACTTTTTTGTCCTCCTCCTTTGTATATCTCCAATTTTTGGCAATGCCCGGGTTGCACAAAGAGTGAGGATGTTTGCCCTTTGGAAGAGGGCCTTTCTCTCGACTCTCTCCACCTCTAATCTGGAGTGATTCACCACCAAAGCAGACAACTGAAGTAGATTTGGCTAAAGCCAAAAGTATATTTTGTTGCAGGGCTTTTTGACTTTCTCTACTCTAGGCTTTCAAAAGCAATATAAATAAGAGATGGACCAGGTGCCAGGGCCGATTGATCTGTGTCCGTTAGAACTGAGGAGGATGGCAGCTGTGTCCCTATGTAGCATTGCCGTTCTGTACCATGACAGAAAGATGCTGGAGAATGTCAGCAGCATGAGGGATGGCATGCTAGCAAGCTGGCTTTCCCTCACTTTCTTTATCAGGGTCTCTGTACCAGGGCAAGGTCTCTGTCTTCCATAGACTTGCCAAATTCTGTTTGCTGAACTTTGAGGTTCTAGCTAGTTTTTTATTCCTATGAGATTGTTCATTTAATAATCAAGGGGCCACTCGTTACTCGAGAATGTACTAAAGCCTAGTAGGTATGGTGGTGCATGCCTCTACTTACTGAACTTGTTTCAGATGGAAGGTGGAAGGAAGCAGATCTCTATGAGTTTGAAATCATCCTGGTCCACATAGTGAATTCCAGGCCATGAGAGCTTGTCTGAAAGTGGGGGGGGAGAAAGAACAAAAGAAAGAAGGAAGGAAAGAATAAAGGAAGGAACTGCAGGCATTACAAGGATTCATCCTTGACCCTCAGAATGCTAAAGGATGCAGGGTAGGAACCACTGCACAAGAGAGTGTTAATCTCATTTGAAGATGATCCTTCACAAATGCCATCTGCCATCCACACAGTCCTGGAAGGTGAACTTACGGCTCTCACAGTAGAGAGTATTACTTTTCTTCCAACCCTGAGCTTTAAAACTCAATAGCCATTCACCAACAATATTTATCATCAACATGGCTCAGCCATGCTGTATCTCCAAGGAAGCAGAAGAAAGGGATGCATGAAGTGGGAGTGCTGGGCAGTCATACCTTGGGGCTGCCTCCAAAGTCACCTTCAGGTGGCACAAAACATATTAGGAAAGAGTGAAAGCCAGTCACATTTGGCAAGGTCAGAGCCTCACAAAGCCACGGCTCTGCAGAACAACCTGCCCTCTTGGAAGAGAGTTTGCAAAGCATTATAGTTCAAGGTCCCTAGGGGTCTGGCCTTCCGTAGCTATGTCTTTGCTGGTGTCTTTCTAAGTGAATGAGCAGCAGTGGTTAACATCCATTGAGTGCTTACCAGGAGTCAGCCACTGTGCAAAGTAAGTCCCATCTCATCTAACCCCAGAATCCCACAGTGCGGTTACTTACTGATCTTTACCTTATCAGATGAGCTGTGATTTGCAGGGATTCATGGATTATCCAAGAGATAGAGACAGAACCTGGAGGTGAATGAACAGCCTTTTCCAACTGTTCAGGAAATGTTGTTCTGAACCAAGAAAGAGAAAACTATGGTAGACATGCAAATTTGGCCCACTGTTTTTTATAAATAAAGTTTTATTGCAAAAAAATTTACCATTTCTTTGCTATTTTTTGTGGCTGCTCTCATGCTGCAAAGACATTTAGGTAGTTGTGACAATGACTGTATGCCCCACAAAGCCTAAAATATTTACTATCTGACGCTCTTCAGAAAGGGTTTGCTTGTCCTGTTCTTGACACAATACTAAACTACCTTCCTTCCAATTAAATCTGTTTCAGAGAAAGCACAGTGTGCCTTGATCATCACCACTTACCATTAACCTCAAGCCTGGTAGATGCTGTCATTTATAGTTATACTCCAATAGCCCTTAAAATATTCAAATGGATGGATTTAGTCTATATTTAAACAATCTTAAATAACTTTATAAATATGTAAAGACTCAGGCAAAAATGACATTTGCTGGAACCTTCCTTGGTCAAGGCAAATCCCTGAGGTCAAGACTGAGAGCTCTAGCCGTGTAAGAAGGTCAACTGTGGACAGAAATGAATGCTACCTCTGTAGCAATCTCTTGTTAAAAATTTGTTATTTCTGTGAGTTAGATCTGCCATAAACTGCCAGCAGGAGAAGAAAGAGAAAAAACAATGTATCTTTCAGCACTTTGGAAACTGGGATGTACGGGTAAGCAAAACCTCAAGGAGACAAGAATAAATAAGGAAAATCTACACCGAGTCCCTGGCATCTTGCAGACAGCCCTGGTGGAGAAGCAAGGATGGGAGATGGAGCCTGTGGCTCTCTGCAGCAGCAGGTGGGGGTTGCTATAGCAGTTTCTGACCAGGAAAGGTACTTATTTTGAGTAGTGCCCCAGAACTGAGTGAGCATCCTCGGCAACCCTATCCAAGCTTTCCCAGAGTTTGCTTAGTTTGTGTGGTCTGGAAAGAGGAATGCTGAGCTGATAGGGATGACCTGGGCCTATTCTCTGCTGACTTCCTGACAGCATTACCTGACCCAGAACCTAAGCAGCAAGTGAGTGGCCACATGCATGAGTTAATGCCTCTTGGCATTCTGGGATACAATGCTGGCACTAATCCCAACCATGTCTTTGCCAGCTCTAACACTTTATGTAGTCATTTGTAAATTAGGTTAAAAACTCTTTTTGAAAGCAGGCTTATATCTTCATCTTTCTAGTCCCAGAACCTCAGAACCAGCAGGCACTCAGTGTTGAGTGGACAAATCTCTTAAACATCTGGCTAGTGTGAACACGAAATGAGAAAGTGAACATTAAGTCCCAACATCTGCTGTTTGTGTGGATGAAGAGAACACTGGGAATAATGTCCGTGAAGCAAAACCGGTTTCTGTTTTTCCATTTCCTTGACAACAAAATGGATTCATAAATGCCTGACAGGATCACATGTTAGGAATTAAGGGTAGAATGAATACAAAAATGGCTTTTGCTCATCTCACAGAAGTTTGTGTCTCTCTCCATTTTAATGTGTTACCCGGATGCCATTGCTATACCACCCAGCATCCCAGCATGGTAGGTGCTCAGCTAACACATGCCAAGGCTGGCAGCCATCGAAGGCACAGAGCAGTAAATTCATGGAAGGTGATGCTGTACAAATGACTTTCAATTCTGAATGCAGTGGCCATCTTGGCTATGCTGTAAAGACTTGCAGGGGCTAGAGAGGCAGCTCAGCACTGCAGATCAGGAACTGCTTTAACAGAGGCACTAAGTTCAGTTCCAGGACCCATATCCCATGACTCACAACTACCTGTAACTCCATCTCCAGGGCATCTGACATCTTCTTCACAGCCACCCACTCACCCACACATAAATATGTAATTAAAAAGAAGATAAAAATTATTTTAAAAAGAATATAATTAGGAGCAAGTGACTTACAAATTATGTATCATATGCTAATGCCAGCTTGCAGGGAATGTGTCACTGGGGGAAGGCTTTAAGGTTTTAAACTCATTCCCAGTTAGTGCTCCCTCCCTCCCTCCCTCCCTCCCTCTTCCGTTCTCTTCCTCTCTCTCCCTTTCTCCCTCTGCCTGCCTCTTACTTGTAGGTCAGATGGAAGCCCTCAGCTACTCTTCCAGTTCCATGCCTTCCTGCCTTCTGCCATGCTCCACACTGTAATATTCTTGGTCTCTGACTCTCTGAAACTGTAAGCAACCCCCCCATTCAAAGTTTTCTTTTATAAATGCCATAGTCATGGTGTTTTTTCAATAGTAAAGCATCTAAGAAATAGCCATCTTGCACTTGCTTGTAATGCATTCCTCGTGTGTGTATATAGGTCTATAAGAATCTTCAAGAAAAATTGAAATATATGTATTTTTCCCAGAAAATCAATTATAGCAAATGTAAGGAATAAGGTCATGGGCAGCCAGACAGATATGAGAAACACACACAGGTATTGATTGGCAGCCTCAGGGAGCACCAAGGCTGTGTCCTTGCCTCACTGTTGGCAGACAAGGAATCGATCCAGACTAAACTTCTTAATCTTTTCTGTGTAACACAAAATGTCTATTTCCTGTGCAACACTAAGCACTATGGCATTCGCTCTTTCTCCTGAAAGCCCTTCCCAGTGCAAGGGAGGCGGGCTAGCCATTCTACTGAGAAAATCTGGAGGCCACTTAAGTTGGCCATTAGTGAATCAGTGCTTACTAGCCATAAGAGATAGATATCAGCTGCATAGTGTTCATCTTGTACCAGTTTACAATAAACTCATGTGCTATAAATCTGTGAGAACCTTAAAGAAAATCTAACATATATTATACATAGTCACTGTTATGGCCTCTAGGTACATGTCCCCACCTCCCCCAATCCAAACCATGGAATCCTAACCCCACAGTGATGGTTATTAGGAACCGAGGCCTCTTAAGAGGTGACTAGGCCAGGAGGCAACGTCCTCTACAACGGGATCATGACTTTATAGAAGAGGCACCAGAGAGCTATCTCTTTCCTTCCATCAAATAAAAAAACAACATCAGCTGTGGGCCAGGCCAAAAGTCTTAACCGATACCAATGCTACTGGACCTCGGTCCTGGACAGTTTCCAGAACTGTTACACACAAACTGTCTAATTTGTGATACTTTGTTATACCGGTCCAACAGACCAAGATAGGTTCAGGGAGTGCTCAGCCACCTTGTGGCCAGTTTCATCCAGAGCCTGACTTCATTGTTCTTAATAACACTGACCACTCTGGTCTAGAAAGCAGTTCAATGACACTAAGAATACACTTGCATTTTGTTATGCCATCTAATACCCCCACCTCAGCCCCTCACCCCCACCCCCTCACCCCCAGATAGCTACACACACACCTCTGTTAATTTAATTTACACACTAACATCGTTTTGTTAAATTACTTGTGTGTGATAGGGTATGGGGTGCACACATTCCATCTATCACATGTATGGGAGTCAGGGCAACTTGCATAATCGGCTCTCTCTCTCTCATGGGTCCAGGACATAGAACTCAGGTGGTCAGGTCAGCATGCACCTTAACCACTGAACAATCTTGACAAACCCAAAATTTATGCTCTTAATTGGGTTCTTGAGACCATAATAAGTAAAATGAAACTACAAATGGAATTTGCTGTATAACATGAATTTGTAGGGTAAAGATAATAAATCTAAAAATGCGTGTTCTGCTGTATAATATAGCAGCCCAAAGTTTAGTGGATTAAAACAACTAATTTTATTACTCTTCAAATATTTGTTACTGCTCGATGGGTAGTTTTGGGCTGGCTTGATGTCTCCATGGCCTGACAACTCCCCATTCCCACCCCACCCCACCCCTTCAGATCTTGGGATCTCAGCAGACAAAGAAGGGGGGGCACTGCAAAGCCACTTTAATGGGCTTGTTTTTGTAGGCTGGGGATTGAATCCAGAGCCTTTCACGCATTTAGCACGCACTCTTCTACTGTGATGCACCCTCAGCCCTAGGGCATTCATTATTTAAGAACAGTAAAACTGGATTTTATTTAGTAAAGTGTTAGGAGAGAGAATAGAACTCAGTTCCATTTGCAGAGGAGGATGTGAGATTTAAAGTGAGCCATGAAGCCCAGAGCAGCAAAAGGCAGGGGAAATTACATAAAGCATGTCAGAGACGGATCAGTGCCAAGCACAGCAGGGCCCTGTCTGCCCACTAAGGCACGTTTTAGAATCATAACTCAGAGACTGGGAAGCAGGGTCGCTGTCCTCCTGGAGATCTCCTGGTCAAAGAGACAGAGGAAGAAGGCAGGGTTGTAGATGGGTTGAGCTGTTTGGAGTTTGGCTGGTAGCTGTTTGTTCTCTGAAGGAAAGGGCAGGAGTCTTTCTTGTGGTAAGAACACCTGCAAACTATTGGACACCCCAGCGTCTGTCCAGACGAAAAGCTCAAGGGTGATGGGAGTAGCAGCTGGCTGGAGTCAGCTCAAGTCTTCCAGGATGAAGCCAGCCAAGGAGGCAGGTGTTGTACTGAGCCTTTGTCTTCTCAAGCCTGTATGCACATGTGCTAGCATACACAGTGTCTTGATGCACACTAAAAGAAGACAAAAGGCACTCTTCAGAGAAGGTCAATGGGAAAGAAACAGATTCCTGCTTCCTTCATGTTTACTTCTATCTCATTGATCAAAGAAGATCAGATGGTCACACCCTTCTTCAAAGTAGGAGAAAATAGTCTTCATGTGAAATGGGGGGAGCCCCAAACTCATGCGGATAAAAGGTTTTCAGCCCTCTTGGCAAGCATTCTGCCACTCTTTCTCCATTCACAGTATGGCCTTTCTCTCAAGAGGGCTTGGGGAGTTATTATATGGCAATTCAGGGAAAGCCTAGTGCGTTCTGGTTGGTCGATTTCCTAGTCCACTCAGGTAGAAAGTGTCTTTCTGGAATAGGAGTGTGCTTGTATAGCCCTTGTTCTTCCTGACTCACTAAGACAGTGTCTAAAGGATGTACAAACACTGCGTGGTTGTCCATTTGTGTCTTGAACTTGTTGTGATGTGGCTAAACTGGGTCCTTCAGCATTGTATGCCCAGCCTCGACCAGCTATAGTTGAGTCATCTGGAAAGACACACCTCATTCCATTGGCTAGTCCAGGGAGGAGTATCTTCTTGCTTATTTTAATGTGCATAAAGACATTGGATATGCTACCAGAGCACTCACAGCACCCCTAGTCCCTTGGCAACTAATCCTTATGTACTAGTTACATATACAGGTGAGTCTGGGGCCTAAGACTCCCTTGTGTCCCTTAACCTCCCAGAGTTTGCTGGGATCAACCTCCATTCCCCGCCACCCGCTCCAGGCAGCCCTCAGTGGTCCTCAATGGAGACCATCCTATGGGGTCTGACCAGTGGTGGATTTTAAATAACTACTTTGAATCTGCTCTCATGACCAATGTCTTCAGTTTTTATAAAGTTCCATGTAAACTCTCCAGAACCACACAGTGTCCTGGTTTGCTTCCCTGTTGATGGAGCTGTTTCCCAGGCTGTTCCAGACAGATCCTGCTCTTCCTCCAGTTCCACAGAAGCAAATATCTTTGCTTTTGGCACGTTTCCCAGCTTATCCTGCATCCAGCTGAGACAGGAAGGAACAGGAACCCATGCTCCTCTTCTCTCCCATTGTGTTGCTACACTCCCTGGGTCTAGAAATCAGAAGCTTCCTGTCTATCCTGTTCTCCTTGCTTCCAATTCCATCAAACTCAGGTACACCCAACCTTTTGACATTTTGCTACACAGTGTTGTCATCTATAAAGTTAGCACATACACACACATGCACACACACACACACACACACATGCACACATGCACGCCAGCTACCACTACCACCAACAGTGGCTCTGTGGGTCAGGGTACCTCCCACACAGCCTTCCATCCTGAGTTCAACCCCTAGAAGGAACAAACTGACCTCACAACCTTGTCCTCCATCTTTCACATGTGTAAAACACACAAGCCATGTACATACAAAATGATGAATGTGAGGCAAGGATAAGATGCTTTATCCAGAAAGAAAACCAAGCCAGATAAGCCTTCCCATGCTGCAGACAGACACTAGAATCTCAGGGTGAGTCTCTGGGAGAAACACAGCTCAAATACACAATCCTTACTTTGCATTATCCTAAGTATTGATGTTTTTATTTTTTCTCCAACAGCAGGTTCTGGTTCTGCTACTGACTTGTCTGTCTCACCACAAGAAGGCCAAGTACTAGTTGACATAATCTCTTTAACAGCTGCTTTGCTCGGCATCAAGCAGAGAGCTAAGAACCAACACAGATCAAGATAGTTTTTCCTTTGGGGTCAAAAATTAGGAAAAACTGGCCCAGCTGTTCATTTCTGCTCAGAAATGTGTACTGAGAGAGTCAGGGAGCTGATCATCTCCTGTGTACCTTGAGTATAAGAGAGAACTCATAAAATACTCCGTGTGAGGGGTGGGGAGTGGCCTGTGCTGTCTGTGTGTGTGGTGGGGGGAAGTCTGTACTGTGTACAGGAGTCTATAGCATACTGTGTGTGTCAGGAGGTTCACACTGTCGATTATAGTATGCAGCTTTGTGCATCACAGATCTTTTGAGTCTCTTGCTGAAAAGAAAATGCTGAAAATTCTAGAAATTTTTTCCTGTTCTCCCCCACCCTCATTTCTCTCACCAGCCTCAGAATGTGGTGAGAAACACATATAATGAAGAACCAGCCTGCCTCTATCTCAGGCTTAAAAGCCATCTTATCGTAAAGACGTTCCTGTTTGCCATTCAACTTCTGTTTCTCAAGGATTTGGCTCTGCCTCACCTGTAACCTTAACTACAAATGTTTCTGGAATGCCTGTTCCAGGAAGGGCAAACATGTTTTTGTTTCAAAAAGTTGTTTATAGCCATCTTGCAATCCCACCTTTGTTTCAAAAGGTATTAGACTTATGCCCACCTTGTACCCATGCCTTTGTTTTAGAAGGTCATCAGAGCTGACTTCTTTGTCCTGCTCCTACAGCCCTGCGTATTTTGCCCACCGAATCCCCCATTTAGAACCCCCCCTACCTCATATTCTTCCTCATATTCTTAGTGGGATATTCCTGTGAACACTAAAAATTTTTTTAAAAGAAAGCTTTAGTTAATTTGACCATGATGATTTGGGTTGGTGGTCTTCCTCCTGAGTCTTTGGGATTAACAAAATATTGAAATGTAGGAGAAAAGAAAGCAGGGAAGGCCAACGGATGACAAAGGGTGGTTTCAGAATAGGACAGTGCACTGAAGGAGCACGGGCTTGCCCATAGCAGTCCTGTACGGGTACCACCTGGGTAATGATGCTCTGTGGCATAGTGACGGGTCAGCAGATGAGAACAGCACACGGCTTTGGCTCTCTGACAGATGTTTCTCATATTTCCTTTATCACTGCAGACACATGAAGGCTTTAGACACAGAATCCCAGAGATACCAACCAGTTAATATGGTAAGAATGAATCCAATGCCATCTGCAAGAAAAGCCACTAAACTGGTGTTTTATATACCTTAGAGAAAGCCATATTAAATTTCTTAAAATTCTTCCAGTCAGTTGTTTCAATGCCGGCCCTACTGTGAAGTTTTCAGAATATATGATACTGCCAAACACTTTTTACTAAATACATCAAAATAGCAATGCCCATAAAATGAGGTATTATCTTTTAGAGATCATCACATGCGTACAGGCAAGAGAAACCCCTCACTCAAATATTATTAAATAAAAAGGTTACAAAGTAGTTCACACTGTATATATAAATCCTTTTGGAGGGAACCCAAGCATGTGAACTTGTGTTAATTTGCAGGCAGAGCTGAAGTTGTTGTGGGGGGTCCCTGTTGGTCACCACCGGCAGGGAAGCAAACTGTAAAGAAGCCAGAATAAAAACATGCTACAACTGGCCTTGGTCAGTCAGACTCAATCAAATGTTATGGTTTATTCTTCTCATACATTTAAACACAGTACAACTTTGGAAAAAGTTTCCATGTAACATCACAACAGAGCTCTGGGCAAAACTACAAAGAAACTGTCTAGAATAGTGACAAAGAACCTGTGACTTTCACAATAAGAATGATTTCAGTTGGCTGAGGAACAGCCTCAGGGCTAGGACTTAGGGAAAAATTTGTAACAAGCATAGGAATGGATTATATTGATGGAGGATTCAGAGTACATGGAATCTCTTTAGTAAGGATGGGTTCTATTCACTAGGGGACAAGGCTCAGTATTGGGGCCTAAGCAGTGCTCAGAATATGAGGAATCCAGGAAGCTAGCTTCATAGACTAGCAAAAGATCACCAGGTTGTCCACTCCTGTCTTCTGGGTGACCAGGCATCACTCATTTCTTTAGGTGAAAAAAATAGGCCTACATGATTAACAATCCTGGTTTCTTCAAAGCTTACGCTAAGCTGTGCTTACTATGAAAAGTGTTTTCTCTTTATTTTTAATTTTTGTGAAATAAGCATGTATTTTTTTAAACTTAAAAAAAAAAGTCAGCAGCATTGTCAAAAACAATGTCTCTGTGGTAGAATTTTGCAGAAGAATGACAAAGCCCAGGATTGCTTTACAAAACAAGTGTAGCAATTAGTTAGTATTATGATGTGTGGACATTATTTCTGAAGTGGAAAGAATGCGGGTCATAACCAACCTAAAGTTCTTGGACCCCTGAGAACATTTGAAAAAGAGAGCCCACGTTTCAGAGAACTAATCACTGAGAAATGTCAACAAGATTCAAGGAAAGACACCTGGCAGCCCCCAGCCAGGCTTGTCATCCTGCCAAGCAGGAGCCAGAAGCAACTTGGCCCTGGAGCTTGACTGGAAAAGTGTTTGTCCTTTTGTCTCTTTTTGCTTCCGGGAGAGGGGGGCGGGGCATGCTGGTTGTTTTCATGAGCTTTCTGTTAGGCCCCAGCCTACTCTGTAAGATGAGCGCCTGTATTTACTGGTAGCCTGGGATTCTCTCCTTACCAGCAGTACTGGGCTTGACCTTCTGTAACCCCATGCAGTACAGCGATAGGTTTTGCCCTCCAGTGTATACTCAAAAACCACAGAAATGATCATTTAAATTTTAAAATTATTGTAGTTATGTGTATCTATGTGCACATGTGTGGGCCTGGTGCTACGGGTCAAGTGCAGAGATCAGAGGACAACTTGGAGGGTCAGCTCTCTCCTCTCTCCATGTAGGTCTTGGGGGTGGAACTCAGGTCCTCAGCCTTGACAGCAAATGCCCTCACTGGCCCAACATTTAAACATTTAAATTCTGTGGAATAATCCTCTTGCATACTCTAAAGATTTGTCACTTGAATTGGTTTAATAAAATGCTGATTGGCCAGTGTCCAGGCAGGAAGTTGAGATGGGGCAATCAAACTAAGGATGCTGGGGAGAGGAAGGGCGGAGTCAGGAGTTGCCAGCCAGATGCACAGGAAACAAGATGAGAATGCCTGACTGAGAAAAGGTACCAAGCTATGTGACTAAACAGGTAAGAATTATGGGCTAATTTAAGTGTAAGACCTAGTTAGTAATAAGCATGAGCTACTAACCAATCATTTATAATTAATATAACCCTCTGTGTGGTAATTTGGGAAGCAGCTGCCTGATAATTGGGAGTTTCTGGCAGGACAAAAACTTCTACCTACATTTAAGTTTAAAAAGTGTGTAAGCTGTTGAGTTAAATGCTTTGAATTGTCTTGGGTACAGTATGACTACCTGCCTTATGTGTGTATTAAGAAGATTAATATTTTGAATAAAATAGCTAGCATAGGCTGTTGATACTTTCTCACTTTCATTTTTAATAGAAAATAAACATGTTTGTTTGGAACAGTTAAAAAGTTAGTTTAACTCTTGGTCAATGGAGAGTACAAGTCCTAGATCATCAAATAATGCTTTATCTCATATGTCTGGCATAGATTCCTTTGTTTTCAAACCTACCAATTGTCTTCCCTGACTTCATTTAGGGTTTGGAAGTGTGGATAGGTCTTTCAATGCTATGTTGCTATGCCACTCTTGAAACAGGCTCTGTGTGTGTGTGTGTGTGTGTGTGTTCATGCATACGTGTGTGTACATATGTGAATGCATGTGTGTATGTCCCAGAAAAGTCACTCTTGATGTCATCAAGGAATTATCTCATGATGTTGTTCTGAAAAACATTAAGAGTGTGTGGCCTTCAGCATGAACTTCTGAGCCAGATGGTCTTATGGAGGAAAAAACCAAATACACTATTCTTTGGAATGTTCTAATGTAGAAACCAACATCTAAAAATAAACTGGGGAAACAGCATCTCTGATATTTTTAGAGCCCCCACCCCCTTCTCCCTTCTTCTCCTCTTGAATAACGGACCAAAAGCCAATGAACACGACATCAGATTAATTGTGACAGCATTATCCCTGCTGTACTCACAGTGGTGCTCAAAATAACTCTGTCAAAAAAGGATACTGTGGCCATGGCAGGTCGTGTCACATGCTCACACATAAGTGCAGGGTGGGTCTTAGGGTAAAGAAGAAAACAGAAGAAGCCGATGCTAGCCAGGCACCTCTGAGAACAGGTGTGGCTCTTTTCCTCTGGAACGGGGCAGCTGGAGCCAGAGCCAGGAGGGTTCTGAATGACTATGATCTGAAGGTGGCCTTAAAACAACCCTTTTTGCTTTATTGTCCTACAATTTTTATTGGTAGTGGCAGCCATTGCTCTTTGGAGTGGCCCTATGATTAGAGCCTGAGTGTTAGAGCCTGGACGGAGAGGTTTAATATGAGAGAGGATGAGGCCAGCAGCACAGCAAAGCGCCTCATTCGAGTGCTCAGCTCACTGTCTTATTCCTCCATCCCGCCCATCAGCCTGCTGGAACACTCCTAACAAAATGCTAGGACACAGGCTACCATGCTAGGGGTAGGAAATGCCTTTCCCAAGAGGCCTAGCACTGGAGAAAGTTTCCCCACTAGTTCTGCTTTCCAGTACTCACACAGCTAAATCTACATGTGCATATTATATCCCCTGGCGTTTGCTTCGCCTTTACTGTAAGTTATCACATTATTATGTGCCCCAATATACAAATTGTTGAGAAATTGATTCATTCTCTCTCTCTCTCTCTCTCTCTCTCTCTCTCTCTCTCTCTCTCTCTCTATCTCTATCTCTATCTTTTTCTCAATATGAGTTTCTATTGAGACCCATAAACCAACAACTGAGCTTTATTAAGTTTTATGAGTTCTGATAACATTAACCCAAGAAAGTCTCGGTTGCCCTCTAAAATCTATTTTACCCATTCTCCTGTTAAGGGAAAAGCTTGAGGCAATTCTCAGATGGTTTTATTTAAGCAAAGAATGCCTCAAAGCAAGGGAGACTCAGAGTTCTACCCAGCATGGTGGGCAGAGAGCTTTTCTAGGCTGAGCACCAGAGCCAAGATGCCGATTGGTGTGATGGGCTTTAGTTAGTGTTTGCCTTACTTGGGAATGTTCTCGCCAGTCAGCTACGTGTTACCAAATATGCTCGTAGATTAGATTTCATTCTTGTGCTAAGTTAGGTGGTGACTTGTTAAGTTGAAACTCAAAGTATGGAAATCACCTCACAGGAAAACGGTCTCCTGCTTTTGGAACGAAACATTTTTAACTGAGTTCCAGTTTCCTTCTTTGCGTAGCCTTGGGGTACTAAACCCATCCTAGCTGCATACTGTGCCTGATTGATACAGTACAGCCCTCCTCCATCCCAGTGGCTGGCTTAAGAGTAGGCACATGTTACTCTCACTTGCACAGTGAGATGGGAGGAGGTTACCACTGGAGTTGTCTCGGAAGTTTCCACTTGTTGGTGTCTGGAAGACGCCACCAGAAAGTTGGCCAGCCTCAACCCAGCAGAGCCAGAAAGAGAAACTCCTAAGCCACACAGGTGGGCCACTGAATCAACAGCCTTGGCTTCTAGATGTCTGTTTATGATACTTTGTTTGTGTCTTTCCTGATTAAGTCCACTTGAGTTAAATTGTTTGATGGCTTGGAGTCAAATGCGTCCTGCCCATGACGCTTTGCTATTATTTTCTCCACTTGGAGATCAAATCAGGGAGCTGAGTAACTTGTGCAAAGCCTCCACCAGTGAGTGAGGACAGAGTTCAAAGCCATGTCTCTCTGTTGTAATGACAAATTCTAACCTGATAATGAATCAGAGAATGGAACATAGTCTCCAAAGGCAAGCTACGTGACAACACTGGTCCAGACACCCACGAGACTGGGACATCAGAAGGAGTGATCTGACCTCATCGGATGGGAAGCCTAAGGCAGACCCCCTAAGTGGTCAGGGTCACACAACATCCTGACCTTTGGATAGCACAGTAACAGAAAGGATTCCCAAAAGTCTTCTAAAGGAGTGGTTCTCAACCTATGATTGGAGAACCACTTAGGGGTTGAACAACCATTTCACAGGGGTTTTGTATCAGATATCTCTGCATATCAGATATTTACATTATTACTTATAACAGTGGCAAAATTATAGTTTTGAATTAGCAATGAAAATAATTTTATGATTGCAGTCTCCACAGCATGAGGTGATATTAAAGAGTTGCAGCATTAGGAAGGTAGAGGACCGTTGTTTTAAAGAAACATTAACCACTTTCACAATATTAATAATTCATCTCTGCAGCATTTTCTATATACAAAGTGCTTCTCTTATATGACCTTAGCTGTTGCGATCCTTCGAATAATTCAGTTGAGGTATTCATTTGCCCCCATTTTATGGATGAGGAAACTGAGGCTCTGCATAGTTTAGGACTTGTCCCAAATCTGGAATTTAAGTGACAGAGCCGGCATCTTGACCTAAAGTCTGTGAGATTCTAAACCTCATGTACTTTCCTTGTCTCTGTATTTATGAATGTGACTTGTCTTCCTGAAAGGGACATGCTTGAGGGCAAATAACTTTTAAAAATTGGCATGGTCAAGTCTCACCCTTCTAAGGGATAGAAAATATACCTACTGCCTTGATAGTCCCCAAATAATGTGCATCCCCAAAGCCAGGAATCCCCTGTCTCAGAAGTTCAGTGAGCCTGCTGGCCAGTCCGCCTTTGGGATTAGAACCTGCTGTACAGACAGAGCTTTCACTGAAAACTCTTTTCTCTTCACCAGTTCCTTAGAAGTATGAGAAAGGAGTCCCCTGCCTCTCTTCTGTCCCCCCCTGCCTCATTCTTTCCCCAGAAACACAGTTTTCCTGAGGAAACCTCTTACCATGGTTTCATGGAGAGATTCGGTGCTGATTTCCTGATGTTGCTAGCTGGGGGTTCTCTTTGGTGGGTTCTGACATGATTATAAACCGGGTTGTCTCAAGTAAGCGCACTCCCCACAGACCCAATCTTTTGTCCTGATTGGCAGCAATGCACACTTCCAGGAGAGGCCTCTCCCTGACATTCTTGGGGAAGGTTTAGTTTTTTTTGATTTCTTAAAATTTTCTGATTGTGCTTCTTATATTTTAACTAATTCAAATATAATTACATCATTTCCCCTTCTCTTCACTTCTACCCTTCCCATATTCCCTTTCCTAAATTCCCCTCAAGCTCATGGCCTTTTATTCTTTAATTGTTAATGGGGGGGGGGGACGCAGGTCTATGCACGTGCACATGAATAAATATATAAATGCAACCAGTTGAATCTGTTTAGTACTGCTTATATGTATATATTTTAGAGGAGAGCACTTGGTTCACTTGGTTCTGGATAACCATTTGGGGGAATCATCCCTGGGGAAGACTAATTTTTCTTCTGTTGAAAATCATTAATTGCCTATAGTTCTTCATCTAGGATTTTCCCCATCCACACAGGCATGCCAGCTGGTACTGCCATCGTTCAGGTCTTGTGCAAGCAGCTGTGTTGGTGAGATTTCAAGGATACAGCTTTCACATCATATCTAGAAGACTTTATCTCACTACAGACTTCTGGGTCTTTCCTTCTCCTCTCGGATGTTCCCTGAGCCTTGGGTGTAAGGGTTGTGGTGCAGCTGTAATTGTTGAAGCTGGGTATTCTACAAACAGCTGTTCTCTGCATTTTGACCAATTTTGGCTTTCTGTAATGGTCTCCATCTGCTCTACGAAGAAGCGCTTTTAAATATAAAAAAAAAATAAGGTGTTTTGCCTGCATGTATAACTGTGTAAGGGTGTCAGATCTTGGAATTACAGACAGTTGTTAGCTGCCATGTGGATGCTGAGAATTGAACTCAGGTTCTCCGGAAGAGCAGTCAGTGCTCTTAACCACTGAGCCATCTCTCCAGCCCACAAAGAAGCTTCAATAAGAGAAGAAAGTCATTTAAAAAAAATACCAAGTACTGACATTAACCTTGACTCTAATCTTTACTAGTAGTTCCTGTTATTGGCAATGGATTTCTGAGGAATCTGAAGATTCCCAACAACTGAATGAAATCCAAGCTAACTTATTCGGTGAACCACAGTAGGTCTGAGTTAGAAAGTGCAAGGTTCTGTGAGGGTTAGTTTGCATATACTATCCACATGGCCACACTGTGACCACAGGTGGCCAGAGCACGATCCCACAGCAGGTCTGGTTTATGGACTGCCAATTATGGATTACATTACATAAAGCTTGGTGAATCTGGTTGGCCCTAGCCTGGCCCACTGTGACTTTCCAGCCTACTGGGGTAGCTGTCATAGGATAAACTGCTAGTTGAAATTCAATACTCATTCTTCCCTTATTCCAACACTGGAGATCCTCTAACTAAGTATGTGATTATCAAGATGAACCCTGTACTTCTGAGAATCCTTTACAGCTACATGTGGCCCTATAACAAAATTCTGGATGGTGCAATACCACCTACCCTTCTCTCACCTTGTCTGGCTTTGATTTCCTTCTTGTAGGAGTTGGAGACACCACCTAGAAGCATGAGATGGAAGTTAAATGTGATTCTATTGAAGCTGCAAAGTAAAAGGGACCACGGTGCTAAGGGATGTGGACCTGCTGTAGCATCCTGGACCAGGTCCTAGACTATCACCTGAGACAGAAGAGAACTTTCAACTTGAGTCACTTCTATGCTGGTATCTTTATTAAAAGCACTAAGGAATGCATGCTTAAAAATAGCATGCATTGCCACTGAAGATAAGAGCTGTTCATATTCATTTGTCTCATCAAATGCCATAAGCAAACATAATCTTAAGATTCTTGGGCCAATTTAGTGAATGTCAAGTTAGGGACTCCTAGGAATGTGTACTTAGATTAAGCCTCAATGGTCTGTGACTTATACGATTCATCACAAACTAAGTTATCTCCAGGGAAGCAAGAAGGAAACACACTTGCCAGCTTTGGAGCATCTTTTTCAAAGGCTCTGCTATGATAACATTATGAAGAGTGATGTCAACCTACATACCTGCCCATCAATGCCTCCAGAGCCTTGTTTATGGCACCTCAGGAAGATGTTTTCTCCCTGTTTCTGGCCAGTTGCTGACATGCACATTTCTTCTAATATTTCTTGTCTACACCCTATTGTGCCCACAGCCTTCAGCAAAGTAAGTTTTCCCTGTCATAGCCTGTCACATAGATGCTGCCACCCAGACCAAGAGTGCTGGCTCCCTATGTTCAACACTCCGAACCTGTTGGGGAAGAGAATGCAGAAGTTCTTTGCAAAGCCAGGAGGATGTGCTTTGTTCCTTTGGTCACCCTGTCTCTCCTGGGCTGTCAGACACTTCTGTCCAGACTCCTCAAAATGCTACTGTGAGCACTGAGTCTGGCCTCTCCACCAGGGGTGGTACTGGTCCAGAGAACCAGCCCTGGAAACAGAGTCAACTTATCTACTTCTTCTCCCCATCCCCACCTTCTCTGCTTATCATCCCAGGCTGATAAGCATTGGAATAAAGGTGGTATGCATAGGGGCAGTTCTACAGGAGGGAGGCACATAGACAGCCAAAGTTGACTACTAAGCATACAGACATGATTGTGTAAGGAGTGATGACCAGCTAAGGTAATGCATTAGCCTAATTGCGTGTTGGAGGCATAGGGAATGAAGAGATTTTTCAGAGTAAAGCCTTCCCAGATGGCTTCTTGGAAGGAGCATTCTTTTCCAGATCCAAGTGGGCTACAAGAAGCTCAGACATAATAGCCAGCTTTCCAGCCACCCCAACCTCAACAAAGTGACCCAGTGGAAGCTGGTGACGAAGCTGAGGATGAGCTTTTGGAAACCCTTCCTCCTGCTTTATTGCCTCGGCAGGTTTATCAAGGACTCCCAAACCTAACAAGCCTGCTCTGCGCATGCGCATGAAGGAGACCTCAGTATTTCCCAGTGGGAATATTGGGGGCGTGTGAGTAGGCAATACTAATACCTTGTGTTAGTTCCAGGCTGTGTGGGAGATAAAGACAAAAGTAGAGCCGCTGGCTGCTAGACTCACTTTTATCCTCTCCAAGTATGATGCAGACACAAACAGTCGCAGGGCATCCAGGATGGATGAAGGAGTCACCTTTCCCAGAGGAGAAGGACGTCCACAGCACCAGATGCTACTTGAATGATAAAGGCAAAACTAGGGTGACTGACCAACAAGTGGGTCACAGGTCACCAAAGAGATGTGATTCTTGAGGCTAATGGGACTCAAGAGACAGGGGCAAAGCTGAAGCACAGGTAGCGGTAGGATGGACCACTGCAGGAAGTGACAGCGGATGGAGGGTGACAAGGAGTGGGGTTGTGACATTATGAGCAGAAGGGATGTAAGAACCAGTGATGTGGATGACACGGGAGGAACAGGATGGAATGATGAGGAGAGACCCACAGACAGGCAGCCTGGTTTGGAGGAAGAAGGCCTCTGGGGAGAGACAGGTCATGTCTCTGAAGATATTGCAAATCACAAGACCATCCCTGACATTCGTTTTTAACAGCAGCAATACAAAATTCTGTGGTGGATAGCTGTCATAAAGAAAGGAAATACTTTTTAAAATGATTTCCATAGAAGTTCATCTGAAGAATAAATCTCTTTGATTGCAGGAAACATCTTTGGGAAAAAATGGGAACTCGGTAGACAGCTTTAAACAGGGTTGGAGGTAATAAAAGTACAGATGCATCAAATTCAGCTTGGCGAAAGAGGAAATCGGGTGGGATTAACACTTAGTACATCTATGGTAGGAAAAATATCCTCAGAGTCTGTATTAATTAATTAATCTACAATGGAGAAAGATAGCTAATGGCTCTCTGGTTATGAAACAAAAACAAGCTTAGAGCACTGTGGGTTGGATTGGTTTTGCTCATGAGAAGAGACACACACATACTACCAGGGCCACACGAGAGTTTATTCAGGAGAGTTGCCAGGCGAGCACAGGAGCAGAGAAACAGAAGAGAGAAGAGAGAGACTGCAATATGGCGTCTCCTTTTAAGAGAGAGGGTGGGCACAGGTTTACATAGCCACGCCTAGGGGTGTGCCCTCCCTACGTGGTGCGTTCTGCCAGTGCCATGTTGGCTTTACCATCTAGTGTGCCAGGAATCCTTACAGATTGTTTTAGGAAGGGTTTTGAAAAGTCTGTTGCAAGGACACTCTTCACAGAGTATCACAACCCCCCTTGGCGGGGGGAGAACTCAGCTTCTGTTCCCCTCCTCAGCTTGACTGAGTCCTCCACAGTGGACCCCAGTGTCTAGCTTGTATGGACTACTCTGTCTTTCCTACACTTTCTTCATTTAACATTGTCCAATGATGGTGATGATAAGAAAGGGCTCTGTGCCATAGAACTGTAAAGGTTAGGTGAGCTTAACACACTGGAAGTGCTTAAAACATCTTCTGTCCTCAGTAAGTGCTCAATGGATGCTTACTATTTTATCATTATTGGCAAGAGGCTAGTATGTTTATTTTACACATTGGGAACTTGCATGTTTAAATTTCTTCACTAGTGTTAACCCAGCAGGCTAGAAAATGCTAGGACGGGGTAGTGACTTGGACTGTCCTTTTGCTTAAGAAACTAATTGGAACAATGAGGTAACTGCACTAGACATCAAGAAAGAAAAGCCACCAGGATCTGTGGGCACCAAACCTTTGCTTACCCTTCCCTACTGCAAGTGGTGGGTAACTCAGGCTTGCTCCTTGGACTCGCTGTCCCCTGGGTGGCCACGGTTTCTTCTGGGTGGTATCTGTCCTGTGGAGTTTTGTGAGCATTTGTTTCTAAGTAAATAGAGTAGAAGCTATTTATGGGCAAAAATCTCTAAACCTTGACCACAGATATCTACTAATTGAGAAGTTTTTCTCTGCATCTGGGTGGTTTATCATGTGAAGAGCAGCATGAGTCACAGCATTTGCAAATAAGTTACACACTAAGATTCCTTCACATAAAGCACCAACACTAGTTATGAAAACCACTTGTTTCTAGTTGTGTGTTCCTGCTCATCTGAAAAATTGACTCCATCTCAGTGCATGCGCCTCTAAAAATTCTAACATGCCAGTCATCACCATGCCAAAATGAACACTGACTGAAGTTCCGTTATTTATTTAGCACAAGACTCACAACCTCCATGTAAAGATTCTGCTGTAAAATAAGGCTTCCAGATACTGACTGAAGAAGAGCCTGATACCGCTATACGTCACTCCCCTCTCGGCTTTATCAAATGATATTTCTGTTATTACTATTGCTACTCTGTGATATCAAAACCCAGGTTTGTTCATGTTAAGGAATGGCACTAAGATGTTACCATCAGTCAAGAGAAGGGCTAAATGGACACCCCTCCCCTTGCCTTGTCTGATTTTTTTATATGCTATGTGACATAGTCGCCTAGAGTGATTATATGTGGTTGCAAATGAATAAAAACCGTTTAAAGAAATGGAACTTTACTCACATAACAGATTCAGCAGCTTATACTGTTCATTACTCATATCTCCCCAGCCATCCATTCTTAGTCAAGTTTTTAAAAAGTATTTTGTGACTGGAGGGGGTGGGAGGGGGAAGAGACCTTGAATAAGAATATACATGGATAGAAAGTGTGTCTTTATTCATAATAAAAAAAAAAGAAAGAGAAAAAAAAGAACCTGGAAACAACCTAGTTTCCCCTCAACTGGAATGGATTAACAAGCTGTGGTACATCTACACAATGGAGTACTACTCAGCAGTAAGAAACAATGATATTCTGTAATTTGCAGGCAAATGGATGGATATGGAGAATATCCTCATGAGCGAGGTTTCACAATCCCAGAAAGATACGCAGGGGATGTATTCACTCATTAGTGGACTTTAAACAAAAAGCAAAGCATGTTCAAGCTTCAAACCACAAACACTGAACAGCTTGGGATCTGAAGCACCTTGAACTGGCACCTTGGAGCCCACTCCCTCCAGAGGAACAGTTGAGCCAGTCTTGATGTTGGGGTGAGGAAAGCAGATGTCTGGAGTGGATGCTGAACTAAACCACCTTGGGACCTTGGGACCTCCTGTCCTTGCTGGGGAGGAGATAAGGAGATGGGGAGAAGAGTGACTTGTAGGGGCGGGAGGGGAAGGGCATTTGAACAAGGGGATACATGGATAAAAAAATGAGACTTTATTAATAATAAAAAAATGAGAAAAAAGTATTTTATACATATTAAAGTAGATCTTTATAGCCAGTGTATATTTGTTTGCTCTTCAAGAGTCTGGTAGAATTTAGCAATGAATTCACGTAGGTAGTCTTGAACTTTTTTTTTTTTTAATTGGGAGATTTTTTTTATTACTACTTCAGTTTCATTACATGTTCAAAGCAGAGCCTGATGATTCTCTGGGTTTGGTGATACATGTTGTGATGTCACCTTTTCAAGTCAACATTACTGATTTGACTCTTCTCTGCCTTTGGCCTACTGCACTAATGGTCAGTTTTCTCTCTTTCCAGGAGACTATGGCTCCTTTTCCCCATCTATTAACATGTTCCTACAGTCTTTGTTTTATGCACTTCTGTCTGAACTTCCATCACCTATTTCCCTCTTATTGTGTTTAGCATGTTCCTCTTCTACACCCTTGAGACTAAATTATCTAAAACCTCAGCTTTGAAAAATCTGAGGCACTCAAAGAACTGTCTTGGAAACACCTTCACTGTGTGCTAAGGGTGCTATCAGGTTGTCTTTGCTTTTCCTTTCATTCTGGGATTTGAAGCCCCCACACTAGCCCCTGAATGTTCAGGAGCACAATGTTAAACTCCGCAGCTACTTTTGTAATGCTGACTCTTATTTTATTTCACTAGATTCTCATAAGAAAATGATTTTTGGCTTTTGTAATATTTATTTTGACTTGAAATTTATGACCTAAAATATGATCTATTCTGAAAATGTCTTATAGACTGCTGAGAAAATTTGTGTATTTTGTAGGTGTTGGGTTAAACATTCAGTGATGTCTACTAAATTCATTAAAGTAGTCTAATGTTTCTTTGTTGATTTTTTTTTTTTATCGCAATGACTATTTCAGAGCATGGAGCCACCTACTGATGTGTGGCCTCTCTGTAACTTAATCTTTTTAAAATATAAAGTTGTATACATTAACACTTAGTTTATAAATATTTATAATAATTACAACTTATTGTGGTACTATTCTGTTTAGTAATGTTCTTTTGGCTATATATTAATTGTACTTGTTAGAGTATTTTTTTCTAATAATGAATGTAGTTGAGTTCGAAGCTACCATTTGACTATTTGTTTCCTAGTTTATCCATTTATACTTTGCTTTTTTCCTACCTTTTAAAAAAATTACTTCATATAGTCTCTTTCTATATTCAAGAAATACAACAAACATAAGATGTATATGTGTGCTGCTGGTGTAACATGACATACTGTTTCACAGTAAATGATTTTATGAGTAATATAAACACATCCTAATGATAAAGTACAGTGCATACCTAATCCAGAATGTATCAGCGCTGTGTGGTATACTGTTTGTTATTCTCTTACAAACTAGCAGTGAAGAGGGTTTGTACACAGTAGTATCCCCACAAATGTGAATAATGTGTTGCCTTATAGCACAACAGGGCCTCCTATATCATGAAGTTTAGAATATGCACTGTCATCTTAAAGCATTCTTCACATAATATTATACCACTTTATGCATGCAGTCCCTTACCAATATACTTTTTCATCTGGTATAAACTTAAATTTCTTCCTCATACATTTTATTGTTATTCATCATAAATCCAAAATATAATATTGTTTCAAATAGCTACCTCTCAAAAAAATTAGAAATCTCTTGTTTATGCACATATTTGCTATACCCAGTATATTTCATTCCTGTTATAAAATTCATGGTTCTTCAGAGAATCAGCACCAATAGGACATATATAATTTATGAGAAGAGATCAATTGTAAGGATTGGCCCTTCTAGTTATGGAGACTGGCAAGGTCTATGACTTATCATTCCCAAACTGCTTGTCCTGGAAATTAGTGTGTCTTTCTAGCCCAAATCAGAAGTTTAGGAACCCAAGGGAGACACTGGCATGAACCCTAGTTGAAGCCAAATGCCCAAGAAGCATTGTCTGAGGGCCAGAGAAGTCAGAGAGCCCCAGTCAGGCAGAAGAAATGCACATGTCTGACCTCTGCCTTCTAGCTCATTCACACCCTCATTAGATGGCTCTAGACCACAACAGTGAGGGCAATGGTCTAAGTCAACAGATTGAAATATTAATATTTTTTGTAAACATCCCCAGAGACACACCCAGAAATGTTTTGACCAGAAATATGGGGATCGCCTTACCTGGTCAAGTGACAAGCCTAACCTAGGTAAGATTACACAGGAATGACCCCACACCTGTGTAGGGCCATTATTTTTTTCCTTTTGCCTCCCAAATGTTATTTTAATAGTTGTTAGTATTTCCAGTAGAAATGCTATTGGTACAAATTCCTTCTCTTCTGTTTCTCTGAAACAGCTTTCATTTGGTCTCACTTTTGAAAGTTTGTTGATGGGTTTTTTGTTTGTTTATTCTTTCTAAACATAAAATTATAAATCATAGGTTTTACCTAAGCATTAAGAAAATTTCCATTGGCTTCTGTTCAGCATGGTTTCTGATGCCAAGACTGTATCTTTATTCTTTTGTACTTGCCCATTCCCCTACCTTTAAATTTCAATCTCATTATTAATCTTTCTAGAACTTCATTATAATGTTCTGTGGTGTTCTTTGGGCTTGGGAGTCCTGGGTGAGTTTATAATACTAGTTTTGGAAAATCAGGCTGAGTATGAGGCTCCATGGTAGGGATCTTACCTAGTGTTTATAACACTTTCAATTCTACCTGCAGCACCCTGGTAACAGGAAATCTCAAAAGATTTCTGTTGATGTTTCCTGAGTCAATGTAACTGTGTTGATATAGCTGCCAAGTAAGTCTCAAAAGTGTTCTTCCCTGGGTGCCTTCTTAAAAGAGAAAGTGAATGTAAAGCAAATACCATTAAAACACACACAGTGGCAAAAATTCACCATGGACTGGGGAGAGGGGCTCATGAAGTCCCACCCCCAACAGAGATGCTACTGGGGATAGATAGCTGGGGGGGGGGCGGGTACATTTTCTTCAGAGGCGTGGCCCCTCAAAATCTGCACGGTCAAGCAGGTAGTCCCACACCTATGCACATACAGACAGTGAATATGAACTGATCATTTAGTGGAAGAATCCTTGAACCCAAAATCTGGGTACATCCAAAATTACACAGCACCACAGATAAGGCTACAAAGTAACTGGAAAGGGGACATTAAAAACTCAGCGAGGGTGGGGCGAATACACATGAAGTGAGGGAACCAGAGGGAGGGAATGGGGTAGATTTGCTCAAAACACATATCCACGTGTGAAATTCTCAACTTAAAAAAAGAGGTAGATAAAGGAAAATAAGATAAATGAGACACACAGGGTGAGGGATCACAGTTTGGAAACCAGTTCGATTTCCTTAACCTGTTCCCTATTTCGTCTCCTTAATCAAACTGATTGGAATTTTCTTTATTTTTGTTTTTGTTTTTGAGAATAAGTTTCATGTCGTCCAGACGAGCCTCGAAATAGCTGTATAGCTGGCCTGATCCTCATCCTCCTGTCTCTAATCACAAGTATTGCGATTACTGTTACACTAACACAGCCAACTCTAGACTGGAATTTTCCTACCAAACCTTGAAGTTATGAGTTAAGAGACCAAAGTCTAAATTAGCTCTCCGGAGACATCCATCTCACAAATGGCACAAATAGGTAATGATGTCTTCTGGGTCTTCACTTAAGTCTGCTGTAAAGTGATGTAGAGCAACAGCATACCCCTCTGTCAGCATCAATGGACTTCTCAAACTAGAGGAAGGAGTCCATGTCTACTGTGGCTGTCCCTAGCATTGTGAGTGATGCCAAGTGCTACAGTCTCAGTCACTGTCTCCAGTCTCCTACAAAGAGTTATTTCACTAGGTCAGACTTCCAGAGTTTTCTAAGTATATCTCCACCTTGGAAGTTATAGTTTATGTATTCACTTACCAATTAAATGAACAATTACTAATCATTCAACATGTACTAGAGACCCTGAAATTGCTTTCTTTAGATGATACAACCTCCTTAAAGACTAGATTCCTTTGGTCTGAGGCTTGTCTATATTCAACTGTAGCCCCCAGGGGAAAACACACTGGAGATGTCTGCTGCCCCATCCTGCTGCAATTGCTACCTAATTAGACAGCATCTTCAGAAGCAGGTGGGTAGGAATGGATTGTTCAGCTTTCTTCTCTTTTCCATTTTGCTCTTGGAACATATGATTCAGTTTAAAAAGTTGGTAATGTTTGTCCCGAATTTGTTCATCTGAAAGTGATTTAAGGCCACTAATTTAATGATTGGAACATTTGGGAGCTTTTTCCAGGGCACCAAAACTCTTAGCATGGTTTATGAATTTTGTTGCACTCGGCTGACTGTTCCCAGCTGTTGAGTAGCTTTTACCAGCTCCCTCTGACGTCCCACAGCCGGACCTCACAGAGTTGGATTTTTATAATGATATTTAATGGTTGGTCTCAGAATGAGGCTCTGATTGTGGTAAAATACCAGAGATAAGAATGGCCCAAGATGGGCAAATATCACAGTAAATATGATCTGATCATTTAGTGGAAGAATCCTTGACCCCAAAATTTGGTTACATCCAAAATTACACAGCACCACAGATAAGGCTACAAAGTAATTGGAAAGGGGACATTAAAAGCAAAAGCTGTTGTGATTGCTTCCTAAGGATAAAAAAGTAATAAAGGCCATTTGTGGGTCAAGCTGTGGAAATTCGAAGAGGCTTCTTAGCTAACATGGAGCAAACACCCTGCCCACTGAGAGAGCGTTCTGGGTACTGACGCACTGACAGCAGGCATACCTCTACTACAGAGTGCCCACTTCCTTGGCTCCTTTTCTCACCCTGATAATTTTGCCATTCTTCCTCTGCATTCTAAATATTATTTAAGAAAAACCCTATGAGTGTTGCTAATATTAAGCTGTTTTAAGGCACTGAACATATGTCAAAAGGGAAATTACCTATGGCAGAGTTCCAGGAAACACATACCTCAAGGATTTCATTTCCAGCTCTGTCAAATGACCTTGTCTTGGCCAAAATGTAGCAGTTAATAGTCCCTTCAAACTCTGGAACAACTAGAAGCTTCTAAAAGTGGTGAGATTTTGTTAGGAGCGTTGAATTGTTCTAGTCCAGCTGAAAGTTATTTTGGACTCATTCTTTTTCTTCTTGTCCAATCATGTCTAATTTGGGATAAGGAAAGGGTGCTGAAATTAAAACACAAATCAGTTAATATTTCTTCTCTAGTTGTCCTTGACAAGTATGGCAGGATTGGGGTCATATGGCATTTTAACCAGTTTTCCATCAATGTAACAAAATAACTGAGGGATAAATTTAAAATAAAAAGACAAGTTTATTTTGGCTCATCTGAAGGTTCAATCTCTTCTCCAGTAGCTTTGATGTCTGGGGGTCTGTGGCAGGAAGTGGACTGTGGAACTAAGAACAAAGCCATTCACCTTATGGTGACCAGGGATTGTTGAAATGGGAAAATGAGGAGACAAGGTCCCAATATCTCCTGCAAGGGCACACATCTAATCCCGTCCCTTAGGCCCCACTTCCTAATCTGCCTCTCCCAGTAGTGCCATAGGCTGTAAACCATGCCCAAGTTTTTAATGAGTTCTAGGGATCAAACCCCAGGTCCCCATGATTGCATGGCAAACACATTACAGACTGAGCCATCTCTCCAGCAAGCAAATAAACTAAGCCAGCTGTTAATTCACAATAGAGTTCCTTGTATATGACAGGCACCACACCTCCTGCTGGCAGATGACAGTCATCGAGGCCCCACCCCAAAGATGCTAATATAAGATGTAATTACACACTATGGAATGTCATAGGAAAGAAATTCACAATGTGCCATCCTGGAAAAGGGCAAGAAAAAAATGTCTCTGAGGAGGCAACCTTTATAGTGAGATCTGAAACAGAAACACCATGTGATAGACTGGAAGGAGAAAGAATATTCCAGGCAGAGACACACTGAATAAATCAAAATGGAGAGCATGACTTCATGGAAGCAGCAGATAGGCACAGGGTCTGAAGACGGGTGAGCAGCAGGGAGGGGGCAAGAGGTGAGAGCATCAGACCAGGCAGGCCAGCAAAAGAACCCTATACTATACTTCATTGGGTTCTTGATGATTACCCAAGACTTCAGCAGTCCCGGAACCCAGCATTGAGCTTTGCTTGAATGAACTGGGGCAATGAAAATGACTGACAGGTCACAGTCATGTGCTGGTACTTCTAAAAACTTCTCTCCACCACTCATCCCCCACATGACTGTCCAGGGTTCCCCTTAACTTGGTGTTGGCCACACCCAGCATTCACTTAGGCTTCCCTAGGAAATGGAGAGCTGAGTGGCTAAGAATGGTTTGGATGAGAGGAACCTTTTGGGGTGGGCCAATGGTTCGGACCACATCTGAAGCCTGAGCCACACTACTCATCTTTACTCTGGCCTCAAGCTTACATACTTTGGTGAAATCACTTAACCCTTGAGTCATGAATTTCCTGCATACAAAGTAGGTCTAGGAAGGACACTTACTTGGGGTTTCTCTGAACATTAGTGCTCAATTCATGAGCTTCAAGTTCAGTGAGAGACCCCCTATTAAATATGATAAATGATTGAGAAGGACATTTGATGTCAACCTCTGACCTCTACATGTCCACATATCCACACACATACCAGCACTCAGATGATCACCATGCACACACACACACATACACACACACACACACACACACACACTCTCCAACAAACAACAACATCAAAGGGGGGATGAAGGAAGACAGACAGATAGACAGACAGACTTGCTGGCAGGTCTCTTGCTGCTGCTATAACTTTGGGACCATGGCTTCCTACTCACAGCAAAGCATGGCCATCCTGAAGCTGAATGACTTCTTCCCAGCAGTGGTCCCACAATAGACCATTTGATAGTGGGATTCTACATCCGCCTAGTTCAGTCTTAGAACTATGTGAGGTCCTGAGACCCCTGATGACCCTTCTTCCCACCTCCTCCTAAAGACCTATGTACCTTCACTGATCCTTTTTCTTAGGTCCTGATTCTCTGCAGCTTCTGCTGCTTGAAGGTCCAGACTGTCCCATTAGAGTAACCTCCTAGAACACACTGCTACCTTCTGGAACCCAGAACAATTTCTTGCATGGGTGTGGTTGGTCCTGCCAAAGAAGCTAGCCTCAGAAGAGAGAGAGAGAGAGAGAGAGAGAGAGAGAGAGAGAGAGAGAGAGAGAGAGAGAGAGAGAGAGAGAGCACTGTAATAATCTTAAATTCTGTGAAAGTTTTGGGGGGCCATGTTTAAGAAAACTATACTAGGACTTTGCCAGGTACCAACATGTAACCTGAATTTTAGTTGTTATTAAATGAAACTCAGAACCAGATATCAGGGAACAGCTGGAATATCAGGAAGAGGTAATAAATCATAGCCAAATCTCACCCAGCCAAATTTCAAGTTAAAAGCTATCTTTCAGCTTCCTCAGCCTCACTCCTCATCACTTCTACAGAATACCATACTTTCTGCCTGTGACTGCCTTTTATACCTTCTTTGCCCAGTTGTTTCACTTCTGGGTTCAACTCTGCATCGTCTTCTAGAGTTAAGACTAAAGGTGTGAGGTACAACTATTTGGTAGTTAGGCCTTGAACTCACAGAAACACAGAAAGGTCTCTGTCTCTGGAGTCATGGGGTTAGAGGAGTAGGTCACCACTCTCAGCCTTTCCAGTGTTGGGGTTAAAGGCCTGAGTTACCCTCTGACCCTCCTGGATTGACTGTGGGTGGATCTGTTCTCTGATATTCCAGACTGGTTTTATTAAATATATAATATATCACCACACCAACTCGTCATGTTTGTTTACACACAAATCCCTCCTCCCTGCCCGTATGCTCCACAAAGCCATCAGAGATCTTGCAGAAGGGAAAAGATTAGCCAGGTCCTTCCCATCCATACTTGTGCCTGAACCATATACTCCCACAGCCTTCCCTGATTCTCAGTCCCCTGTGAACCAAGGCCATGACTACCTTTGACGGTGATAAGCAGAGACTCAGAAAATTCTGCCTTTGGGATCTACTCTTGACCAAGGGCCAGAGAGGCTGTGCTGGTTTATGCTACCAAAAGTACCAGTGTTTCCTCTCAGTCTTGGGCTTAATTTAAGAGTAATTACAAATGGAGGGTAAACACATGAGCTATATTTGTTCCTACCTCCCTTATACACAGCCTCTTCTCATCCAAATGGAACCTTGGATTCTAGCCACTCACATGAGCCCTGCTGTTGCAATGACAAACAAGAAAATGCTCTCCTGGGCCAGATGAGCACTGGCTGCACGAGTCTGCTCTCCTTTCACATTCCTGTCCCTCTGTCCCCTCAGCTGGCACTCCTAAAGCAAGGAACATCCAGGGATGGGGTCCTTCAGATTCTCTCCAAAGAAATCAGTGACTTTCAGGATAGATAACAATTTGTATTTTAGCCATCATCAAGACCTTAGCCCAGAAAATCACTCCAGAAAGCTATCCCCATGGCCTTAAGAGCCTGGATAGCTTCAAAATGACTGATATATAGCAGGTCCTCAGTAAAATCATCTAAAAACGTTAAGCGGAGCTACACCATGCAGGGTAAGAAAACCCAAACATCAATAAAATAGAAAGTAATTCTATTATAAAACCACCTTTTAAAAAACATTTTCAAGGATATCAAATAGCCACTTCCCAAGCACATGAGAAGATCATGATTGGAGCCTCTTCTGATGAACAGGGACATGACCAGTGCTTTGCTTGGCGCTGACCTATAGGGAACAGCGGGATAGGGAGAGAACCAGAGCTTCTTCTGATCCATCACGGGGTTCACGGGCTTGCAGGTAGCAGCATGATCCAGGCTACTATTGGATGAAGGATCTCTTATGTGGAGGGAAGACTTTCCTAGTTACACCACCTCTGCCTTCCCCAAGTCCCAAGTAGGTCTGTGGGAAGTTTGAACAGGACCTGTCAGGGTTCTCTGTGCCTAAGCGGAGACACAGTCATTTAAGTTTGTAACCCTTTCTCTTATACTTACTACATGTGGTAGAAACTTTTGAAAAACAACAACTATTGCTTTCTGAACCTACCTGCCTCTGTACACAGACACACACACACACACACATACACACACACACACAATTAAATAAAACAGACAGATGAAGGAAATAAAAACAACTGAATCCAACATTTATTTCTGATTTTCCTCACAATTTTCATGCTTCCTTGTTTCTTCCACATGATAAATATATAACAAAACTTCAACATACAAATAAAACACACGCAGTATGTATGTAAGCATGTAGCAGTGAATAAACCCAGACAGATCATCAGTTCCTGTGTCCAGGTTTATGAAATTAATCTCTCTGGAAATGGAGCAACTGTGTTTGATGCCTCCCTAGGGTTTGTGCCATTGCCAAGTTGGAGGATATCCATTAAAGATGGTTAATATCACAGAGAAACTGTTGTTCCTGCTATGGAACAAAAATGCCCACTTCTATTTTTCTGGAGGCTTTGTTATTTTATGTGACATATTCTCAATTCAGTGTAGCCCAAAAGATGGAGAGACACAAGGTGGAATAGAAAAAGAAGAAATGGATTCTGGGAAGTTTGGTGGTGGTTAGTGACTGGTAGGTCTCTAAAGCAACAGAGTACAGGAAGTGTAGTCAACTCATCTGTCTCAGAGAAGAAAGTTTAGGTTATGTAGCTAAGGTTTTTGTGGAAGAGGAAAACGTCATGGGAAAATGGAAAATATCTCTAATGTCTACAGCACATAAAGTATCTAAATAGTATAAAATATTATAAGCCAAGAGTGACATGCTATCAAAGAAATTATAGTTCACATTTTGGATGAAATTGTGAAATTAAACAGCTGGGGCCTTGATATAGCACATGATGCATAAATTCTGCCAATTATAGTCACATTTTGGATGAAATTAAACAGCTGAGGCATTGATATAGCACTTGGTGTATAAACTTGACTGTTTCTTTTCAAATTCAGCTTCTCAGAGGTCTAGCTTCAGGGGACTGAGGATTTTCAACATTATCTTTTCCTGTATCTTTCTTCATGCGGATGAACACAACTGCTAAAATTATACCTGAAAAGAGAAAACTTGAGATCAAACAAATGCAATCTTTCTGTACACTAACACAGCCCCAGTGCATTAGGAATGGGAAATGACTTGTGAGTCTCCATCTGAGGGATCTAAAGATGCTTCATTGGTCCAGTGAGTACAGAACTCTGGGCATTGGCTCTCTTGCCTGAGTAACCAGATCATCTGCTATCGTATGTAGGAAGTCTCAACTTATAACTAATCTGGAAGCTGACAGGATCTCTTCTGGGGAATAGAGGAGCCAATGTCATAAGTCCTCTGAGAGAAAAGCATGTGGAAGAATGTCAGAACTTTGTATGTATCCAAATATTGATTCTAGTTTTTCTTCCTTAGAGAAAGGAGTTGCACCAGAACCAGGAATCTGTCAGATCTGCTCACCCACATACACTTTCATTGTACCTACCAAACATGCATTATCTTTTATAATTGAAAAACAAGGTTAATTTCACAGGAAGGGCTTGACCTGCAGCCTAGTGGTAGAGACTTTTCAAACACATACCTTGAGAACCTCTCTAGCAGGCCAGGCATCCTGAGGGACCTGGAGTGGACTGCCTGCACTTTCTGACTTCTCCTATCTCTCTGAACTGGTACAGGACCACACTTACTTTTTAACACTAATCTGAACTATCAGAGCAAAAGGGGGGTTACTTTAAAGAAATTGCTTGCCAGTAATTAGGGGATGTGCCATGACAGGGAAGAGTGGGTTCTCAAACATTTGCTAATAATCTTGTGATAATTCACACACCACCATTTGAAAAAAAAATAAGGGTGTGAAATAAAAAGGCTCTGTTAATTCTATTTCTACATATTCTCAAAACTCCCCATTCTTTAACTTAGAGTAGGACCATGGAAATAAAACTATGTAAAAACAAATTGCAATTTGGTGCATAAACTCAATCTTTTCAAGGTGGGTAGATAAAACAACAAAAGGCATAAACACAGAAGGAGTTTAGTAAATAATATCTCAAATGTCTAACTCTGAGGCTGAGGCTGGAAGATTGCCTGAGTTCAAGGCCAGAATTAACTATATAGAGAGTCTCGCTCTCAAAAGAAAAGAAGTACATCTCTATAGATAAGATGTATATGCAGCAGACATGGTTCTCAGGAGGTTACTTGGCACCATGTATGACAAACTGAGTAGCAGCCTGGCTGCCTGAGCCTTCCCATGTCACCCCTGAGTAAGGAGTTTGTGCTGAACAACAGAGAACAGGAGAGTCCAATCAAAGTCCAGTATGACAGCTTGGGACATGTGGACAAATGTCTAGATAGGAAGCAAATAGTTGAGAAGATTTTAAAGAAAGGAAACGATTGGAATTATTCTAAAAGACACCACAAGACTGCATTAAGCAATACAGTCATGTGCTGGTGAATATTAAATAGTATCTTTTTAATTAACCATTATGAGGATAACTGAAGAGAGAGCTTGACTATTGTGGGAGGCAAGGTGCCTCAAGAGAGGATGGCCATTCAGCTAGGTAGAGTCAAGGCTATGATGCAGTGTAGTTATTCTGGACTATAAAGAGCCAAGGTCCAGAGTCATAAAAACAAAAACAAATTAAAAAGAAACCCAAAAGTGAAGCTTAGCAACATTTCAGATGTCACAGCACCTTCACTTCAAAGTCCACATGCCTATCTGTTCCAACATGGGCAGAAGAACCCTTAGCCTCTCTTAGTAAAGGATCCTGTGGGCCTCATCCATCACAACACCAACCCAACAAGCCCGGTGCCTGACACAGCAGAGGAAGGAGAATGCAGTTCTTTCTCCTTTGTAAAAGCTTGCTGACTGAGCTCAAAATACAGCAATTTGTGTGTGTAAAGTTTCTTACGGTTTTAATCCTGAATGCCCTCCAGAGGTCCCCAACTCAGAATTACCAGCAGGCGGTAAGAATTTGGATATCAGGAGTCTCCCCCAGGTCCTCTTGCAAAGGTACCCTCAAAGGGGACAATAGGACCCTACGAATTCTCTCTCATTTGTTCCAAACTGAGAGGTGAGCAACTTTGCTCAATAAACAGCTGCCTTGGCATGGACCCTAAAGCAACAAACAGGGTCAGTCATGGATTAGAACCTCTGAACCAAGAGCCAAAAAGCTCTTGGTTTTTATAGCTAATTATCTTTGGCATCATTACTTAAATAAAAGCTGATTAATACAAAGAGTCTTATGTTGTAAATATCAGCATGGAAATCCAAGGTCAGAAATGATAAGTGGAAGGATGCTTCTGATAATAGTATTTCTCAACCAGGATACTGTGACAGGACTGACTGGTGACATATCCTTGGTTAATACCCAACCAGGAAACCCCTAAGTAAGATGATATGACGGACTCACATTCAAGCCAGGAACAAGAATCCTGGGCTCCAAGAAGTCATACTTACCAATGACCAGAAAAGTGGTCAGAAGTATACCAACTGCCATGCCCACAGTGGGCATCCCATCAAATCTACCTGCTGGCCGGAAGCAGCTTTTTTCCTCACACTGGCAGAAAGTAACTAAAAAGCAGAACAGTGTTTGGTAGGTTAAGTTTTCAAGTGAATAGCTGTTGAAACCCACAGCACTCCTTATGGTGCCATGGTAACAGATACACCATGTCCACTGTGCAAAGTACCTACCTGATAAGGAGACAATACCTTCCATGGGTGGCCGCCCCCCATCATTGAGAAGGATTGGGATTTCATAGACTCGTTCCTCAAAGCGTGTGTGCTTGGTGGAGAGTCTAGCATGTGTGCCTGTCAGAACCGGGAGAAAATGAATTCAGAACCCTTACTCGACAGGAAATAAAGCTCATTTTTACATTGTATATAATCACATATACTGGGAAGTAGTCTGATATAGGTGATACTTTGAGTAATTTAACTTATATTTTTCCATGTTGCTTACTTTAAAGAATAGGCATGTGTATCTTTAAGTATGTTCTTCTGATTCTCTGAATTTCCCCCGGTGTCTGTTGCAATGTTTCCTTTGCACATCTAATTTTGTTAATTTGGGACTTCTCTTTCTTTTGGCTAATTTAGTGAAAGGTCAAAGGTCTTATTAGCTTTTTGTTTCTTTCATTGATTTCAGCCCTGACTTTGATTATCCTTCCCTGCATTTATGTCTACTTACCACATTCACGCAGTGAACACAGAGACCAGAAGAGGGAATTAGATGCTCTGTGACAGGAGTTACAAAATGCTGAGCTGTCTGATGGGCATTGAACCCTACTGTCTAAAAGAGCATCCGTGCTCTGGACTGCAGGCTCATCTCTCTCCCATCTTCTTATCTACTTTTCAAGGGCGTTGGTTGTTCTTTTCCAAGGTACATCAATCTTATTTTTTATCTCTTATTTTATTTTTTATAAAGTCATTTAGTGCTGAAACTTTCTTCCTATAACTACCTTTTGTTTTGCCCCATAGATTTGGGTATGTTGGTTTGGTTTTTCTGTTTGTTTGTTTGTTTTTGTTTTGTCTTGGTTTGGTTTGGTTTTCATTTAATTATAGAACCTTTTAGTTATTTCTTCTTGACTTTTTTCTTGACCCATTACCATTCAGTAGTGTGTTGAGTTTCTATGAATTTACATACTTTCTCTGGGTTCTACTACCATTGGTGTCCAGTTTTATCCTATAGTGGTTATGTAGAATGCGATTTCAATTTTTCCTAACTGGGTTAAGACTTGCTTTATGCCCTGATATGTGACCAATTTTGTAGTTCTGTGAACTGCTGAGAAGAATGTATGTTCCTTAGCATTTAGTTGGAACATCCTCTGTTGGGTCTATTTGATTTATGATGACATTTAACTCCAGAGTTTTTCTGTATGACCTGTCTATTAATGCAAGTGGCATTGACTTTACCTTTTACTGTGCTGGAATCAATTTGTGGTTTCAGATCTAGCAGTATATCTTTTATGAAATGGGGTGTGTCTATGTTTAGTACATAGATACTTTGAATTGTAACAACTTATTGGTGGATTTTTCTTTAATGATCATGAAATACATTTCCCTGTCTCCTATGACTACTATTGGTTTGAAGTCTATTCTGCCAGATTTTAGAATAGCTACCCTTGCTGGGCAGTGGTGGTGCACACCTTTAATGGCAGAATTTGGGAGGGAGAGGCAGACGGATATCTGTGAGTATGAGGAGAACCTAGTCTACATAGTGAGTTTCAGGACAGACTCCAAAGCTACACAGGGAAACCCTGCCTCAAAAAGCAAAAACAAAAAAGAAAAAGAACAGCTACCATCTGCTTGTTTTTCGGTTCCATTTACTTGGAATATCCTTTCCATTGTTCTATCCTGAGACTGTATCTGTCACTGATGATGAAGCTTGTTGTTTAGAAGCATCAAAAAGACGGATCTTATTTTCTAATCTGTTAGTCTGTGTCTTTTTATTAATAATTGAGATGGTTAATATTCACGATTATTATTGAGTGTTACATGTTAATTTTTGCAATCTTGTTGATCTTGTGGGGTATTTGTTTTGTTTGTCTGTTTGTTTTTCCACATCTCTTTTTATTATGTGTCTAGGCATTGTGAACTTGTTCCTTGTGACATGTTGGGTGTGTTTATCCTTCTCTTCAGGTTGAAATATTCCTCCTAGTGTCCTTGGTAGAGCTGGCTGGGTAGTCACTGATTTCCCCTCCTCTGTTTTATCAAGGAAAATTTCTGTCTCTCCTTCAACTTCATTAGGTAGTGCAGCTGGGCACATTAGTACTGGTTGAGAGTTGCAGCCTTTTAGGACTTGAAGTATATATGGAGCCTGCCTTTATGAGTGGTTTGACCTTTCTCTCTTCCAGCTTTCAATACTTTTTATTTGTTTTGTGTTTTTAATTCCTTAACTATAATATGTTGTAAATAATTTCTTTTTGACCCAATTTGTTTGGTGTTCTGTAGTCCTCTTGAACCTGGATGGAAATCTCTTTCTCTATGCTTGGGAAATTTTCTTCTATCATTTTACTGAAGATATTCTCTGTGGCCTTGTTGTGATATTCTCTTCCTTCTATGTCGACAATTCAAAGTTTTGTTCTTTTTATATTATCCTGAAACTCTCTCATGTTCTGTTCATTAATTTTTTTCCTCATCAACCTTTCTTTTCCATTGTCTCTGCTTTGCCTTCCATCCCTGTTTTGGCATGATCCACCTGTTAGTGAGGCCCTCCACCGAGGTTTTTATTTCCATTCAGTTGGGCTTTCTTCAGGATTCAAATTCTATATTCATGTCTTAGACAGACTTCCTTGCTTGTTTGAACATACCTGTAGTACTTATTTTTAACTCTCTATCTGGATATCTTTCCATGTCATTTTTATTAAGAGCCATTACCATGAAATATGTATTTTTGAAAATAGACAGGTTATTTTTATGCTGTTGTTTTCTCTGTGTTGGCATTTGTAAATATAGGATTAGTTTGTTGGTTTAGTTGTTCTTTAAGTCATATAGAAACTTGATATACAAAAAACTTCTTATATACACAAAAACATATATTCTAAATGGTTATAACCCATAACAGGATAATAATGCTCTTAGTAGATATTATAGGCTGGCAAATAAAATCTGAGTACCAAAAATGTGTACCACTGTTGGAGTTGTTAACCAGTGATGTCTCATAGATTAGCAAACATTACAGGCCAGTGCCTTTAGTTACTTGGTTACTATTTAGAACTTAATGGTGAGATCCTATTGTTGAATATGCCACATATTTAAGTCATAAAACATGAAGAAATCAATCTAATATTTACCTGGAATCTTAATATCTACTAGATAGCTTTCATAAATAGTAGGTACTATGCACAATTCTAGAGGAGAAAAATAATTATCACTATTACCCAGTTGTGTACCCTATCTCCTACAGTGACAACAGACCCAGCAAGACATTCTCACTGATACATGAGCCTTCATGCCTACATAATGGTATGAATGTTAGGGGAGTGCCCAACCACTTTTTGATTTAATTTAAGTCCATTTCATGAGATGAAACCCATACCTAGCACTGCTATTGGGTTCTGGGGCCAAGAACCTGTGACTAGACATATCATGACTTCTAGGGGGAGAACTTGAAACTATTATTTTTATAAATAGATACAGTATTAACTCATATAATCAAAATACATTGTACAAAATTCTTAAATAACTTTGAAAAAATAAAGCCAACCTTTAAGTTTTGAATTCATGGTTTCTTTGTACAGTAGCAATTCTATAACTATGTCCCATACACTGAATTAATAAATACTGGACTTTTTCTCCCTAGAGAAATACAAAGTTTAAGTTTTTAAGACCTGTTAATCACAACATTTTAATTAAGTGATAAATGTGTAAACTTGATCCCTGCTTGTCTCCGTTGAAAGCTACTTAATTAACAAGCACTAAGTCATCAAACTCCTGGCCAGCAATATATCTGTACATATGTCTGTACAAAATGCATCTAAGCACATCACCACATCTTTGCATTTAGGAACAGCAGAATGGCTCCAAAGAAGGAGCACGTGCTGTCTACACACAAAATCATCAGAATCAAAAACAAACAAAACAGGCCAACACAAGCCACAAAGTAGACTATAGAAAGAACAGTCTTTAAATTATAAGAGACTGAAGCGAAAGGAACGTGTCACTTGCCTCTGCTGTAGCTAGATGCTTATTTATCAGTTAATTCAATTTTTCCATTTCATTTTGGTATTAAAGCTCCATTAAACATTGACTTTTTGTGTATAAGTCTTAGCTAGTAGATGAATATATGTATATATACATATATGTATATATATATATTCTGTTAATTTATATGCCCATAAAATTTTCAAATATGAGTCAATATTTTTGCATTTAATTATTATGGCTTTATTAATAATAATCATTAATTATTATTAATTTAATTTATTATCTTAAAGAATAAATTTATAGTCTTAGAAAAACTGTAATAGCAGAATCTAGGCTTAGCATCCAACCAAAAATAATGAAAATAATAAATACATATATGAAGACACTGACTGTTAAAAGAAGAAAGGTAAATGGCACAAGTCCACAACTCCCTCTAGCTTGCTGTCAGGTATTTAATCTCTCTGCATGGAAGAGGAAGAAGGCTTGACTTCACATTGCAGCTTCAACAACACAGAATTAAGGAGAGGACAGGGAGTATGCACATATGTACTATGTGGATCTCCAGAGGCCCCTTGGCTGAAAAGGCTCAGTGGGCAAATGTCTTGCTATGCAAGCATGAGGACCTGAGTTCTGATCCCTAGAAAGGCAAGCATGGCAGTGTGCCCGTGACTCTGGCAGGAGAAATAAAGAAGAAAGGGCAGAGACTAGTGAATCCTTAGGGCTCATTGGCCAACCTCCCATACTCATAGGTCAGTGCCCAGACCAAGTATCACCAGACAGGTGTCATCCAGCAACCAGTGGGAGCAGATGCAGAGACCAAGAGCGAAACACTAGGTGGAATGAAAGGAACCTTTCAGAAGAGGAGGTGATTTTAGGAGCCAGAGGACATAGGGACAGCCAGAGGGCACAGGGACAGCCTGAGGGCACAGCCCAGCCTGAGGGCACAGTCCAGCATGGACTAAGCAAGTCATAGGGGCCCAGGGAGACGGAAGTGACATACACAGACCCTGAGCTAGGTCCTTGGCATAAACCTCATGGTTGTGTAGACTGATGTTCTCCACTATCAACAGTAGGAGTGGAGGGTATGTCTGACAGTTTCACTTGCACTTGACACCTTTGGGACCCTTTTCTTCCTATTGGGTTGCCACATGCAGCTGTGATATGAGGGTTTGTACCTAGTCTTATTGTAACTTTTTAATGCCGTGTTTGGTGACTATTCCTGGGAGGACAACTCTCTCTTTTTTGGGGGGTGGAGGAAGAGTTGATCTGGGGGAGAAAGGGGGTGAGAGAAGGACTGGGAGGAGTAGAGAGAGGGGACATTGGGTTGGGATTTAGGAGAGAAAAATAAAGAGGAAAACAAAAAAGTGGAGAGCAATTGAGTCCCCAGTCTTCAGAAAAGTGCTCGTGAGATGATGCACACGAATGAACTTCCTGTGCCTAGGAAAGAGCCACTGTCTGTTCCCGGGACCCTTTTCCTCCTTCCAGGTTCCTCGGCCAACCTGGTCTCACTGCATCATGTTTAGCTGTGTTCTGTTGCTATCCCTGGGAGGCCTGCTCTTTTCTGGAGGGAAATGGAGGAGCAGTGGTTCTGGGGAGGAAGGGAGGGAGGGAGGGCTGCTGTAGAGATGGACTGTGTGAGAGAGGAACAAATAAAAGGAAAGACAATAGAAGCAGATCCTTGAATTCACACAGGGTGAGTTCCTGCTCCCAGAACCAAAACCAAAACCATTGTAGCTCAAGAGGGTATCCACCTGAGCTCCCAGGGACTCAGCTTACTCAGGCAGGACCAGGACTGATTCTTTAAAACTGCTAACCAAATTTTACAGTTCAGAATAAAACTCAATACATGAAGGAATTTTAAAAAAATGTCCTACATTTAATAAACATTTGTCAACATGCTAGAAAATAGAATAATAAGAAAAACTAACCAAGGAAATATGTGATAGAGTGGATAACAACAAGAAAATAATCATATATTCAAGAAGCTAAACATTTTAAAATGTTACAAATAGACATGAACTCTAAAAAAAGACTCATTAACTGGTAGCATTGACAGCTAAAATGTTTTGATGTTAAAAATATAGTTGATGGAATAAATGGAAAATAGAATATGACAGAAAAATCAGCAGCCTAAAGAAACTGAAGTAGAAACTACCCAAAGTGAAACTCACAAAGAAAATTAGAAAAAAAAAATGAATGTACATTTACAAAATATTTGTAGATATATTTCTAAGCAATCCATAGAACTCAAAAGATAATTCTATGGTTTTGTAAATATTGAAATGCATGTAAGGTAACCCTGAGATAGTCTGTGAGATAACATGCCTATGTTAACCAGGAAAAAATATCCTAAATAAACTGCCACAGACTCTACCCTAGAAAGCATAAAATAAGAGCAAATGAAGTGTAGCAGGTAAAGAAAGAAAGAAGAGACCCAGGCAAGGACATACAAAACCACAGAGCGAGCCCATATCCAAAGCTGGTCCTTTGAAGCTATGAACACAATGAATAAATTTGTCCCCTACTTGATTAGGAAAAAGAAAAAGAAATAACGTGCTATCATCAGAATGAACTGATATCACTATATGTCTGTAGAAATCAAGAATAGAATGTTATGAGTAACTATATGCCAATAAATCAGGCAAACAAAAGAACTAGACAAATGTTTGAAAACTGCAGACTAACAGCCTCGACCAAGAAAAAACAAAACATGAGAAAATACCTTATTTTTTACCTAACACAAAGTCAGTACAAATGTTTTTTAATACATCCCTACTGCACTTTCTCCCCCTTCTACTCCTCCTTTGTTTTTCTTCAGAAAAGAGCAAGCACATTCAAAAATCAGATTATATAAGAAATCAATAACTCAGGTTTTTTTAATTTGCTGTTTAAAAGATATTGCAATGGGAGCTGGAGAGGTAACTCTGTAGTTAAAAATGCTTACTGATCTAGCAAAGGACCAGAGTCAGTTCCCAGCACCACACTGGCTCACAGCTGCTGTAACTCCACTTCAAGGGATTGGATGCCCTCTCTGACCCTTCAGTCACTTCTCTGCACGTACATGGTGCACATCCGCAAAGCACACATACATAACAGAAGTAAATCTTTAAAAACCAGAAGACACTGCTATAAAAATTCAGTTTCCTGATAAAGACCCCACACACACTTGCCTACAATAGAAGTTGAAGAGGCCAAGCTGGGAACAATATTTGATGGGATGTTTCACTGATGGAAGGATGGCAGCTTACCACACGAAAAGAGGGGTAATTAGTCACTAGGGAAATACCAGTCAGAAATGTAACAGGAGACTGATGTACACCCGCTAGAGGCTAAAAATAGCTAAGCATAGCAGATGCATTGAGGAGGGTGTTGAACAGCTGAGGTTCCCATGCACTGGTGGGAATGTAAAAGGCTAAGAACAAATTGGGAAATAGTTGGACCTTTTCTTAAGTAGCAAAGCATTAGCCTACCATACGAATCCAGGGAGTCATTCAACTCCTTGGTGTTCAACTAAGAAACAAGAAATAGCATGCCCCCACCAAATATTTGTTCACACGTGTGCCCAGAAATTAACAGTCTTTGAGAGAATGGGCACTAAATTGTCATATTCCTACTGCACAATGAGGAAAATGAAGCTCTGGAACATAAAACAAGAATGCATCATACTGAGTGAAAGAAGATGAAAGTCTTTGAAGTTACAAAATTAAACACAAATTTGTAGCAACAGAAAGGTAGATTGCTGGCTGAGAAAATGGGGTGAGCTTAATGGAGTGAGCAAGGGTAATAAAAAAATAAGGTGAAATTAAATACTTGAGAGTGGCAAAATATTCACTTGATTGTGCTGGATATATATATATATTCTTATAAAATTGTACACATTGATCAAATGTAATTTATTGTATGTTAGTTGTGTTTCAATAAAATGTATTATAAAATCTGTTTCTCAAGCTTCACTGGAAATTTACAACTGATGTTCAAACTGTCCATCTATATCTGTACACCAACTAGGATGTGCAGGGTGTCAAGCTTCCCTTCCCACAAAGCCCGGGACTTTGAAGACATCATATGTATGTTCCCAGAGCATGAACTGTTTTGTTGGAGCAAGAAGAAAATTCTGTGTTGAGTTAACCAAGGAGAAGAAAAACATTATTTCCTTATCCATCATTGATTTTTCTCTTTGTACATTTGATAACTCACCATTGATTTTGGAAACTTCCCAGTCATTTCGTAAGCTTTCGCTGCCAAGGGCAAATGTAAACTGTGGCCTCCAATATGACTGCTGGTCATCATCAGTGGCCTCAAAAATGAGACTCCTGGTGCCATTGAGGGGGTGGCAGAAAAACAAGCCTGTGTACTCCTTAGCTAGGCGTGGGGGGTTGTCATTGACATCTGTGAGTGCCAGGTGGAAATCTGCCCTGGAGCTCAAAGAGGACCCACCTATGAAACAGAAAGGTTAGAACATAATTCCAAGCATTATTATCATCCTTCATAAGGAAGCATGTTTCTCTTTTAAAAAATCCATATGTAAATGGTCAGTTCTATTAAAGCAATAAAAAGGAGCTTTTAGAATTACAGATTTAATTTTAGTACTGGCTAAAATGTTTAAATGGAACCTACAAGCTGACTCAGCAGGTAAACGCACTTCCTGCCAAACCTAGCAACAAGAGTCTAATCCCTGAAGGCCACATACACACACAAATAAAATGCAATAAAAACGTTTTAAATGTGTAAATGGTAATACTATCAAAATGGGGGGGGAATGACACTCTAAAGCTGTGTAACTTAGCTCAGTGCATACAGCTAGTGCATACTAGAGAGAGCACCAGCCCAGGATGCTCCAGATGAACCCTCTATCACTTACCACTGCCTTAGGCATCCTAACTCAGCTTTCTAAGCTTTACTTTTTTGCAGGTGAGACTCATGGAGCTTTGTGAAGATCTCATGCGTAAACAAAAATAGCAAATGACTTCACACATGTCATCTGTCATGCTATAGTAGTGAAAACCATGTCCTCTGTTATATGACCCATTAGTAGCTGTGTGCTCTTGGGTAAATCGATTTCTCAATGTTTTGGTTTCTTTAGTCACAAAGTATGGCAAATAACAGAAGCACACAGGAGACATGCAGTGTGGTACAGTCGACCCTGACTGTCCTCACCTGACCTCACCCAGACACTGCATCAATGGCTGGACTCTTACTTCCACGCCCCCAAGCCATTTTCTGGCTCTTACTTTGATTCCAGGAAGCCTCAATTTTCTTCCTTTTCTTCACAGAAATGTCTCTGACTGTTCTTAAAGCAAAGACGAATCCGCTAAATGCCCTTGAAGTTGTTTGCTCTATTTACATTATGAGTTCAGTGCCAACTATTGAAAATGGAACTTCTAAAATGTGAGAAGCACTTAGGAGAACTCCTGCAAAGTCAAGTGTTGATCCTTGTGGGTTGAAGGGGAGGTCATGGAATCAAGGTTCAGCCAGAAACCTCCTTGGCCTCACTGGCAGCTTTAAATCACCAATTAAACATACAGCCTGATAGCAAATACACAGCAGGCGACAGAGACAGAGCTGCCTGTCCCAGGGAAGCCTTGCCCACTTCTCACTCCCTTCCAGCCACAGCCTACAGTCCTGTGTCTGCTTGCTGTGACTATGATCATTCTGGTTTTCTCCATCTTTTCCCATACGTTCTCTACTCCCTGTGTCCGCCTCTAATTTAGAGCTTTGTATGTTTAAAGTTTGTTATTTTTGGTCTAAGACTGAATCTGTTTGGTGGCCACTTGTTCCATTGTCATCTATTTTAATAAGCTAGGAAGATTCCTTACTAACTAATTACAATTTTCGCTCAGCGTAAGATCAACAGAATTCCTACAGCAAGATGGAAAATTCCATTTAGAGACACTCAGTGTTTTAATTACCAGCCTTCTTCCTGGTTAGCATACTATTCCTGTGAGTTATCTTTATTTTAATCTGAAAGTTTTCCTGGAACTCCACGTTCGGAGTGAGTGGGCAATTGGTATCACAACTGAATTAAATGGGATTATACAGGAATGGCTCAAACATCCTGGCATATCTGCAATTGCCTTCCCTTTCAAAAGTCCAACTTGCCTTATCCAAACAGCAGATGCTCAGGTCCTCCTACCCCTGCTGAATCAGAATCCCCAAGGATGGACTCCCAGGCCACTACTCCACACGCTTTCTAGTGGACAGCCTCATGTAAACCATCTTCTGCTCTCAAACAGCCTGACTGCTGAGAAAGGGACTATAATTAAGGCTCAGCGGGCCTTAAATTCCCTGTTTGGTAGAAGCCCTCAATTCTCTTTGAGGAGGCAATGAGGGAGGTTAGCTAAGGACCCTAGAACTTTCCTAGGAGAGGCTCTAGTCCCTGAAGGAAACCAGAGCTGGCAGCATCCCCAGTCCCTGCCAGCCTCAGGGAAGCTCTTAGCAGAAGCCTAGATAGGCACAGGTGTTCTCTAACACAACCATTAAGGACTGAGCACACACAAATGCACAAACATGTATTTGTAACTGTCTCACCCCGACTTTATGGTTATATTCAGCAATAATTTTTAACCTCATCAATTCTCTTGCCCCCCCATTTTTATTGATATTTTTCCTGGTAATCTGGTTCTTTTACTCACCTATTTCAGTGGCCACCACTTGTACCCGATACAAACTTTCTGTTTCCCTGTCCAGCGGAGCTGCACTAAATATCTCTCCAGTGACAGAGTCGATTTTAAGCCAGCCTCTCTTATCACCGCTCAGTGAATACCTTCATAGAGAGAAGCACAGAAGAAAATGTGTTACTTTGAATGAAAACAAAGGATAATTTGGGCATTCATACCGCAATCTAGCATTATCATTTGGATGTGCCATGGAGCAGAATCACTGAGCCAGCATCCCATTACCATGTCTTTCTTTGGAAGAAGAACTGCCTTTACATGGCAGTTCTCAACCTGTGGCTTGCATCCCCTTGGGGGTCAAGTGACCCTTTCATAGGGATTGCTTAAGATCACATATTTACACTGTGATTCATAATGATAACAAAATTACAGTTATGTGGTAGCAACAAAAATAATTTTGTTTAAAGGATCAAAGCAATAGGAAGGTTGAAAACCACTGCTCTACAGCATGGTTCTGTGATTGTTTTATTAAGCATGGAAGAGAGACAAACTCTGGCTGAAAGGTTATGCTTTTCTGTCAATCAAAGATTTCAAATCGAAGTAAGAGACCTCTGAAACCTAAGGAAACCTGAGCAGACATGGACTTTCAGTGTCCCATTGAGCCCTCACTAGAGAAACATCAATTTCAGCAGACAGGGACCAAGGCAAGAATTGACAAAAGTGGCTTTTAGATGCGTGGATAATTCCAGTAAAGTAGACACAGTGCAAGTGTTTGGAAACACAAGAGTGATTGGACTGAGAAAAGCCTTTTTGAAGGAGATATTGACACAGGCAGGAAGGGTGCCTCAAAGATACACAAGCCAAGAACAGAGAGACCAAGAACATCCTGGTGTGTGAACACTGCATGGATATGTGTGAGCAGCAGTGAAGGGGGGGCGGGGATGAGGCCAGAGACTGGGAGAGTCAGATCATAAAATCCAGAGGCATCCATTGTTAAGTGAAAAGGTGACCTGGCTAAAAGTGTGTCACTAAGAGGACTCATTGGTAGGTGTAGAAAAATTAATTTGAGAAAAACAAGTCTTGTCTAAAGAAAATCAGTGAGTTTAGCCTTTTGTAAACAGTCCTATCATGACCATTTATAGGTGTACGTCACTTATTCCTAGTCCTGGAAATGTCACCTCAATAAAAATTTAATAGGAATTAAATAACAATAGAATTGCATGCATGCAAGGCTTCAAAACATCATCCATAATTTTTAAAATTCTATTAGCCCTGGAGTAAGAATAATTAAAATTATATTTAATTAAATGAATTTTCCTCAGTATATTTTTAGCATGTTGTATATGTCAATTAGTGCATTCATGTTTGTGTGTAGGTGATAAATGAGAGCCCCTTGGTAGATGGGATCTCACCCTGACAGAAGTGAGAACCCCCTAGAAGAATCTGAAGAGGAGCTGGCAATCAGCTTGCTTTGTTTTAAAGGCTCTTGTGGACAGCAGTGCACAAGTTGGCTCAGATGGGGTAGGTGAGGGCTGGTGGGAAAGTCTGGGTTCTATTCAGAGACATCGATACTTTGACCACACAGGAAGTAGAAACACATGGCTTATGGATCTGTGTCAGCGACGGGGTCTATAACATTTGAAGCTGGGCTGAATTGGGTCTACTGGTGCTGATGGGCTCTCCAGTTTACCCAGTGAGAGAGTTCAAGGGCTCAGTCCACACTTTGGAGTCTGTAAAGTTGGCTCTTGCCATGCCGTGTGCAGCTGCGCTCCGTTAGTCCTCGTTCACTTGCCATCCAGAAACATCCTTTATAGAACACCCCTTCTGCATCTCTTTTTGCCTACCTTATTTTTGACTGCAACTCCTCTGTAGTTTCCTGTTCTATATCCGTTTTTGATTCCCCAGAAGCATTTTTTTAAATCCTTTTGTTTTCTCTGTCCTGACATGCACATACCTCTAGCCAGTATTATTAATTTATCATTTAACTACAACCAATAATTTTTGTAGCATTCTCATGAAGGATGCAAAGGCATCTCTTAAACAGTAATGGCTGTGGAATTTAGATACGTTGGATCCCACCATGACTTGTGACTCAGATGTATAGTGTTGTTTCTGTACTGAATAATGCAGCATGACTCTTACTCACTAGTAACTTTACTTCTCAGTATGATAGAGCATTGCCCTCCCTCCTCCTGCCAAAAGAGGTTTCCTGTTAGAAACCTCATTTTCAGGTGGTGTGTTTGTCATGGTAGGTCCTTTGAGGGGTAGGGCCCAAATGGGCTGTCCTTGGGTCAGTTAGGGACATGACCTTGCAGGCCTAGTGAGGCATCAGTGGCCCCAGATTCCTGTCTGTACTATGATTTTTTCCCTTTGCTGGTGTTCCTGTTGAATAATCAATTCTGTAAGACTTCACACCATGCCCATGCTGGTGCTGTGCCCTTAAATGTCCAGAGCTATTAGCTAAATAAACTGCCTTTGTTTAAAAAATAAAGTTACCTGCTTCACACTTTACTTAGAGCAAGCAAACCAGTAATACACTTCATGCAAGACAATCTGTTAAGTCCATATAACTGAGCCTAAGTGTCTACAGGGCAGCTCAATAAGAGATCTGACTCACTCAAATGTGCAGAGAAACTTAAAGATCTGTCATTGGGAACTACATGTACCAACTAAGTCATGCTGAAGTGTTTACCAAACACGTTCTGGACAATATTATACAAGACAAGCAGAGATCTGAGGTCAATCCCGATTTATGATCACTAACTATGCGGTCTTTAAGATCGTATAGGTATTACACAAATGTGTATATGTACATGTAGATGCAAATTAATCACTGTATATTATTGGGCAGATGTATGTGGGGGCTACTGCAATAAAAAAAAAGAAAAACTTGAGAAATAGAATGAGATAGTAATATTTACATACTGTTTAGCACCTTACCCTGAGCACCTGCCCATGTTGGAATGAGAGAAATAAGTTTTGCTGCCCCAGACTAGCTCTCTGGAGACAGGGAGTCCCAGATCCTTACATTTGAGACAATCCCTTAGACCTAGAAGGTGGTCTTCTCCACTCAGCCACTCAGTTGTGCTTTTACCTCACTATAACTCCAGTTCACTTTCCCTCGGGAACTTTCTCCAGAATCCCAACAGTTTAGATCCAGGTTGTGGCCATGGCTCACTCAGTCGTGGGGGTGGGGCACAGGACACCTCCTGACTTTATCAGATCTCAGCTGAGGTCTGCATTGAGGGCACAGAATGGCACCCTTTGGCATAAGTCTGAAACACTGAACCAAGGCCACAGACCTTCCTTCTGATTTCTGCTCATTGGCTCAGTCCTAAAGCTGGTACACACTGCTTCTCCACCTTCCCAGCCTTCCTTAGTGTCCCCGGTTGTGGATGCAGCATGAGTATGCATACACAGTCCTACTGTGCTGTACCTCACAGCCAGGCCTTCGGGATCCCTGGCAGTCACATTGCCCACTTTAGTGCCTACAGCAGCATCCTCGCTGACTTTTGCTTGGAATATACGGAGGGGAAACTCGGGTTCTTCATTCACATCTGTCACAATCAGCTTGAATGAGGCGAAAGAACTAGCATTGTAAACTACATTGTCCACCAGTGGCTCGGGGTTTTCTGCTTGGAACACAATGCTGGTAACTGGTTCGGTTTCAAAATCAAGAGACTGTAAAAGGGGAAAAAAAGGAGGGGAAATTAACCGTAGAGTGACTAGCTCCCTTGAAGAATTCATTTTTTAAAAATTCATCCAGTCTTAACCAAAACCTACTTCTTAAGAAAAACCACAGAGAAAGACAAAATACACAGCTTTCCTTCAGGTATAATAAGGATGCTAAGTGTTTTTATGGACTGTCCCAAAAGAGAGACTCTAGTATAGCCCTCCTCAGATTCATTTAACCTCAGGGTTAAATTCATTTAACTCTGCTCATCCCCTCAGCAAAATCTTGATTCTCTTCAGGCAATGACAGCCAATAAAATATTCATAAAACAGAGATGTCTACAAGGTATAGGGAATTTAGAATCCAAGACCCGAATTAGGGATTGTAGGAGAGGTGGGTAGAGTGTTCCCCTTTACCTGGCCAGGAAGGACCAGGAATAAGAACAAGACACTGTTTCTGGCTCATGTGTGGGATAATTTAACAAGCAGGCCACTTAGGAAGGAAGTTTCCAAGCTTAGGCTTAACTACACATGCCCGCACGGGAAGACTTAGCTACCTTATGATAAGTCTTGGCCCTGCGGGACCTCATATCCCCCTCTAAGCAAAAGTCTATGGTTCTAGAAGAGGAGAAAGGCCAAGAAGAGGTGATAGCCGCTGCCATAGGCAGCTATCTCCGGACTCAGGGATCCCTGGAAACTAAGATCTAAATACTGCATATGCATGTGTATATTGTTCTTATTTTAGAATGAGGACATGTGGGCTTTTAAAATCGCATTATTTGTACGTGTGTGTACATGCATGTTGATACATGGATGTCACATGCAGCAAGATCAAAGAATGTGTGGATACCAGTTCTCTTGTTTTCCCATATGGGTCTCAATGTTCACAGAGGTTGTCCGGCTTGTGGAATAGGTGCCTTCATTCACCAGGCCATCGTACCAGCTCCTGTCAGCTAGTCAAATTCTCAAAAGGACCTCAAACCTCAAACACTGGAAAGGAGCAATGCAAAACCCAAAGAAATGTTCTATACTGAGGAAGCAGCACCCATGACTCTATTCAGGTGCATACTTTTGGAGGACTCAAGACACTTGAATCTGATCTTCTATCAGTTTCTCAGCAGTTACAGAGGCAGTGACATCCATTCATGTCAGCACAACTTGACAAGATATCAAGGCTGCATTGACTCGGCCTGCTGTTCTGACATCTGAGGAATTCTTCTCCCCTAGGAGTTAATCGATACTATTCTCCTCTATTTTCCTCATCTCACCATACAGCCTGAAACAGGAGCACTTCATATCCTCTGCAACTGCATAGCACCCAAGCCAGATGAGCAGAGATGGGAACATGAGGGAATCAGGAAAACCCTCAACTAAGACTCCTAGTGGATGCATAGCCTGAACTGGCCATCTCCTGTGACCAGGCAGGGTGGGGTGGAGAGTGAAGGGCAGGAAGGGTGAGGAGTAGAGGGTCTGAGGGGGTGGGGGAGGAGAGAGGGTAGGAGGGAGGTGTATCTAGGGCATCCCAAGGAAACCCACAGAAACAACTACTAAGGGTCTTGGAGTCTGAACTGATAGCCAGTTAGGCTGCATGGGACCCACCTAGATTCCTTGTGTAGCTTGATCTACTTGTGGGATTCCTAGAAGTGGGAACAAAGGACTAACACTTGGGCTGGCTTTTGAGAACCTATTTTTCCTCATCCTGGGTCATTTTGCCCAGCCTTAACACATGAGGAGGTGCTTAGTCTTACTACAGCTTGGTATGCCATGCTCTGTTGATATCCATGGGAGGCCTGCCCTTTCTGAACAGAGACTGAGAAAGAGTGAATGGGGGGGAAAGAGTGGAGTTGAGGGAGGGATGGGAGGAGAAGAGGGAGGGAAAGCTGAAGGCGGTGTAAAAATAAATACACTGAATTAATAAAAAAAATCATTAAGTGAAGTTCTCTACCTTTATAATCTTGACGTATCCAGCATTGGTCTGGGGATCTGTGGTGACTTCTAGTCTGCCATCAGCGTCTCCCTGTACAACTTTGTACAGAATTTTAGAGCTCCCTGTGAAGGGCTCATCAGCATCCGTGGCTTGGATGACTAAGATGGTTGATCCAATGGCTGTATCTTCAGGGAGAGTCAAGTTTCCATACTGAGAAGAATCAGGGAAGAAAAAGAAAACAATGTCCACTGTCAATGAGCTTACTTGCCAAAGAGCAAGTGTCCTTGGGTTCTGGTCAGAGGTCACTAACACCCAGCATAGTTTTCCTCTTAATGAACATGTTAGAATTGGTTCTAACATCATTCATTCTCATAAACTGAAATTTATACTAAGGAACATAACATCTTAGACATTCTAGAAGGATTCTAAAATAGATTTTCCCCCCAACATACACCATACTTAATAACTATAATTATTTTAATAATAATAATATAAATAGTCATAATATTTGAAATGCCTGTGATGTAACAGATACTTTTAATTCCTGAATCATCTAAGAAATAGAGATTAAGAGTTCTGAATGCTGAAGTCAGAGTTGGCTGCAAATCCTAAACTTGTTATTTGTTAGATGAATGATGCAGTTATCACATTTTTTTTAAATGTGGTCTTGATCACTCATGGAATGGCAAAATGCAGCCTACTGTTTTAAGAGAGATGTGCATGTAAAGCCTTTAAGTGGCTGCTACACAGTGTTTATGAAAGATGAGCAGCAAAATATCCTAGAGGGCAGTGAACTTTCCACTGACATTTGACAGAGCAGACAAGGGTAGCATGGTGAACCCCACCCAGGCTAACATGGTGTGGTAAAACCCAAAAACCTCCAAAGTCCATGTTCCTCATATCCCCATAAAATGTTCTGACTTTCCTGAAGCCCCAAGATCCATTGTTTTTGCATTACAATCTGAAAATGGGTAGCAGCCAGTGTCCCAGAGAGGATGCTGGAAACAGAATAAGCAAGCCCACTTTCTCTTCAGTCAGCTTACATCTCCAAGCTTCTAATCTTCCCACTGCAGAGTTTTTCTGCTCAATCTACTTGAGAACTGTCTGGTAAAATGCAGGGAAGTCACAATACTAGGAAGGAATGAAATGCCCTAGAGGATGGAGGCTAAGAAGACGTGAGTTCTTTATTTCATGCTTGCTTAACCTCGGTGCCTGGTAGACAAGATACAACCCATCATACTTCTTACGGTTCTGAGCTCTACCATAAATCAGTTCTGTTCTTTGTCACAGCCTTGTCCCTGTTTTGATTTATGGACATCATCAGGGTTCTTTGGGCTGCCTCAAAACTGACTGCTAACATAACAAGCTAGTCAAATAGTCTCCATTCTTCCTCGAGCTAAGTAAGGTAAGACATCCCTTTTAAGAGAGCGATGATAATACCACATCACAGCAACAGCATATATTCTATATTGATACATCTTGCTCTGCCCAATTCTAGTTCTTGTAAATTTATGGAACACATTCTGTTTAGGCTTAAGACAGGGGCTTTTGTTGTTATTGTTGTTTAGTTTTTTCCCTTTCCTCTAAATAAAAACTGAGTTAAACTTGCCAGTATTTATGTTGCTAATTTTTTTATCCCAAATGCCTGGATAAGATGGAGTAGCACTCTACTTACTGTCTATTGCATGCAAAATCTTTGACAAGCCACAAGCAGCCATTCGCTTTTCAATCTGAAGAAGATTGTGGCCGCAGCTTTTAATTGACCTTTGGGATAAATGAGCATGAGTTTGTGAAGAGACATTCCCAGGTATCCTGGTGTCCATGAGGACTCATGCTGAAGATGGTACCTGCTTTTTGTTGGTGCATTTCACTGGCCTGCCTGGTACTTTGTCTATGTTTTTATTGAAATGAAGGATTCAGTAATATGATCAAAATAAGCATGAAGCAAATGGTGACATCTACTCACATCTGACACTTCGAAGATGGGAATCTGGTCGTTGATATCAATAACGTTGACTTGCACAGAACAGAGGGTCTTGAAATCTGAAAAACCAAAGTCGTAGCACAGAACTCTCACTGGGAATCATGCATTCATGTCAGGACTTGGTAAGGAAATATTGGCAAATGATGTGACAGCTGCTGCAACAATCTCACAGCTTATGTAAATGGAGGCTGCTCTGCTCCCCACCTCACCACAAGGTCATCAGAGAGACGTGGAATCCATACTGGGCCCCAGGTGCTTTCCTGAGCTTCTCACTGCCCTGTCCAGGGAGGGCTTTATGCCATGCAGGATGGCTGCTTTGCAGAAAAGCAGACCCCACCCCCTGGAACAGACGGATGTTATGAAATCTCTGAAGTCCAAAACAAAACTGTTGCTGAGCATCCCATAGGCTGCCTTTCCTTTTCTGAGTGCTTCTTCCCAGATCAGTCCCACTGGCATGATGGAGAGGTTCAAGACCGCCTGCTCTCTTCCCCTCCAAGTAAGGGAAAAAGTGGCATGATTTATCTCCAAGGGAGGTTAAGGTAGCTCACAAAACCCTGAGGAAATGGTACAGGCTTTGAGAGTGGTTTGACCCATCAAGGACCAGTTAGAACCAGCAGTTGGATCCTAGGTCCCAGATGAGCTGGCCAGCAGGTGTGTGGTAGGAGGATGACTGGGGAGAAAGCCAGAATGACAGAGAAAAGAATTTATTAGGGGAGAAGGGTACCACTATCGTTTGAACTATAATACAATGTGCTGGGCTCTGGGACTTCATTATTTAAATGCTGGCCCTTCCACAGACCAGAGGTGTGAGGACACTTGAGTATCACTGTGTGTCTTTGTGCTCTATCAGTTTATCTGCACAATGTGGAGAGCATAAAACCAAGGTCCTCATTCTAACACAAATGTTAGTGTTCAGTGTGTACCAGCCTGTGTGACGGGCCTGGCCTGCATCACTCATCTCATGTCATGAGCATCTCACACTGTATGCTGTTATCACTACATCATCTCATGTCATGAGCATCTCACACTGAATGCTGTAATCATCCTCATATACTGTTTTCAAGTACAGGCAGCAGGAAACTCTGAGGATCACACCATTGCTAGTAGGATTGGTGTTCCCTTGACTTCTTCTCTGTGCCCTGCTAGCTTTTTATTCGGCTCTGTGCTCAGATCCAGGCTGTATCAACCTCATCTGTGACGTCCTTGTCCGTCCAGCAAGGGTGAGGTTTTGCTAACGGGGGCTTGACAGGAGACCAGAGAAAGAACAAGAAAAAAGTGGTGGCATGTTGCTCTTCCCTGCCTACCAGTATAGGTCTTTCTGTCTACTGAAGTCTTTTCAGGCTTCAGGGTGGTACCCACCCCCCAGTCATATCTCTTGTTAGCTTCCCCTAACTATATTTTCTTTAAACTATCTTGGCCATTCCTTTTGAGAAAACCTTCCACTTCCAGCTGTTATCTTCACTGATCTGCCCATATAATCACCCCCAGAGTTTGTGCTCAATGAATTAGCATGAAGCTAAATACAATTTCCAATCTGATTATAACCAAACAGATATTGATGAAAGTTGGAACTGATCCCCAGAGCACTTACAGATAGAAATGGGCTGGCTCAAGGCTCTCAACTTAGTGGCTCTGGTCTCTGCAAAAGTCTTGTTTGGGACAGTGATGTGTTTCCTGAGGCTCTTCCTTCTTATTCCTGTGTGTTTGTGTGTGTGTGTGTGTGTGTGTGTGTGTGTGTGTGTGTGTGTTTACACATGGACACCTGAAGACAACCTTGGGCATCATTCCTCAGCTGCTACCCACCTTTTTCTCCTTGATATGGGTCCCTCACTGGCCTGGAACATAACAGATAGGCTAGGCTGGCTGTGCATGATCCCTGAGGAAAAATTTGTTGTCTCTAACTCCTCAGTGCTGAGATTACAGATGCCTGTGACAAAACCCTGCTCATTTGATAAATGCCTGTAGAGACCAGAGGAGGAGGATGGATGGATGCAGTTGTGATCCACCCACCATGGGTCCTAGGGACCAAAGAGGGTCTCTCTGGAAGAGAAGTGGGAGCTTTTAACCACTGAGCCACCTCCAGATCCCCATAGTCTTACATTTTCAAACTACATCTGGCTCCAATGTCTTTGTACATACAGTCCCTACCCTTCAAAACCTAGCTCGCCTAAGCTTTGAGGATTAAGTGGACTAGCCTTCCAACATCCTTCCCTGCTTCTCTCCCTCATCTGTGTCTCCCTTGTATGTGTCTCTACAGCTTGTTGACTTGTGTGTCCACCTTTCTTGACAAAAGAAGAACTCCCTTAGGGGTCGACACTGCGTCTTGTTTATCTGTGCATCCCTAATGCTTTGTGTGGTACCTCATCAAGACAAATGATCAGGTACTGAAAGCATGAGTGGCCAATAGTGTGAATCTGCCCCTTCACCGTGGATAGAGTGGTTTATTACACTTACCTCATTGTGCCTTTTAGGAGAGTGGTGAACAGCATCAGACCCTTATTATGCATCAAGTTAGTAGCTTTCCTGGGAACTTGACAGATAGGCATTTGTATTGGAGCCTGCTAAAATTCAAGTTCTCCCAGGAAATCAACACCCACAGAGGAGTAAAATGTAAGAAATACATATGAACCAATGTTCTTTTCTTTTTTTGTACCTGTGCAAGCATTGGTCCTCAGAAAACAATTACAGAACTATTTCATGAAAGTTACCTCCTAGAAATCTGAATGCTCCAGAAATAGTAGCACATTTGTCTGTGGATGTGGAGATGTGTTTGAAAATGGGAACTTTCCATAAAATTCTTAAAGACTCCTCTGTCCCAACAGAGGTTAAGAACTACCCATTTGTCAGTATACAAGGACTAAGACAAAATGTCTCCTGATGTTGTCTAGCAGGCTCGTAGAAGCTGACAAAAGCCCGGTTGGTAGGACTTAGGCAGGGGCACAATCCATGTTCCCCCCCACCACCCATTGCTACCCCAGTTGCAAGCCAGTAGGGAAGATTCCTGAGGGCAGCCCCACCGCCATTAAGACCCTCATTGAGCCCCGCAATCTACAAGTCCCACTTCCTTCTCTAAACCCACCCATCACCCTACAATCTCAGGAGCTCCTTGAGATACAGAATCCACCAGCTCCTATTGGACCAAGAGCTCTGATGGGACCACAAAAGGTTTCCTGAGTCATAGACCCCATCAGCTCTGATTGGACAAAGAGTTCCAACTGGACCAAGTGTGGCTTCCTGTTATACAGACACAGCCAGAGCAGACCGAATGTAGAACAACTCCCTGAGACACAGATACCACTTGCACCAATTGGAGAAAAAGATGGGTAGACATCAGTGCAAGAATATCTACAACAAATCACCACCAGAACCTAGTGACTCTATAACAGCAAGACTTGAACATCATAGTGTAGAAGAAGCAGAAGAAAACAACCTTTAGAATAACTTTATTAAGATGATAGAGATCTTTAAGGAGAAAATTAAAAATTCCTTTAAAAATCAAGGAAAAGACAAACAAGAAATTGGAAGAAATCCCTTCAAGAAAGCCAATAAAAAGCAATCTAACATGTGAAGGAAATAGTTCAAGACTTGAAAATTAAAATAGAATCAAAAAAGAAGACACAAATCAGGGGATGATGAAAATGAAAAATCTGAGTAAATGAACAGGAACTACAGATGCAAGCATAACTAACAGAATACCAGAAATGGAAGAGGGAATCTCTGGTGTAGAAGATATGATACAGGAAATAGATTCATCAATCAAAGAAAACACTAAATCCAAAAAGTCATAACACAAAATATCCAGGGAATCTGGGACACCATGAATAGAAAAAGGCGAAAAATACCAGCTCAAATACATGGAAAATATATTCAACATAATCATAGGGAAAAACCTTCCCAATCTAAAGAAAGAAATACCTATGAAGGTATAAGAAGCTCACAGAACACCAAATAGACTAGACCTCCCCCCAAAATGTCTACTGTCAACATAATAATAAAACCACAAAATATACAGAATAAAGAAAAAACTATTAAGAGCTGCAAAGGGAAATGGCCAAGTAATGTATAAAGGCAAACCCTTCAGAATAACATCCAACTTGTCAATGGAGAGTCTGAAGGCAGAAGGTCCTGGGCAGGCATTATGCAGACACTAAGAGACCAGAGATGCCAGCCCAGACTACTATACGCAGAAAAACTCTCAGTCACAATAGACATAGTGAAAAAGATATTCCATGACAAAACCAAATTTAAACAACACCTATCTACAAATTAAGCCCTACAGAAATCACTAGAAGGAAAACTCCAACCTGAGGAAGTTAGATGCACCCATAAAAACACAGGCAATTGATAATCCCACAGCAACAAATAAAAAAAGAAAAAGAAACATACACATACTATCATCAATAAATAAATAAATGATAGGAATTAACGATCACTGATCATTAATATCTCTTAATATCAATGGACTCAGTTCTCCTATAAAAAGATACAGGCTAATAGAGTGGCTACAAAAACAGGGTCCATCCTTGTGCTCTAAACAAGAAACACACTTCAACTTCAAAGACAGACACAACCACAGAGTAAGTAAGGGTTGGGAAAAGACTTTTCAATTAAATGGACTTAAGAAACAAGCTGATGTAGCTATTCTAATATCTAACAAAATACACTTCAAACTAAAATCAATCAAAAGAGATTGGGAGGGACATTACAAATTTATCACAGGAAAATTCCATCAAGATGAGGTCTCAATTCTGAACATTTATGCACCAAATACAATTCACATATGTAAAAGAAACATTACTAAAGCTTAAATTGCACATCAAACCCCACACACTAATAGAGGAAGACTTCAGTACCCAGCTATCACCAATGGATAGGTCTGCCAGACAGACATTTAACAGAGAAATAAGAACTCTAACAGATGCTATGACTGAAATAGACATAAACATTCCACCCAAACACAAAAGAATATTTCTTCTTCTTCTCAGCACCCCATGGAACCCTCTCTAAAACTGATCACATACTTAGTGATGAAGTGAATCCCAACAGATATAAATCAATTGAACAACCCTATGTATCTTATTAGATCACCATGAGGGTAAACAACAACACAAATTACAAAAAGCCTAAAATCTCATGTAAACTGAATATTGTTCAACTGAATTACAACTGCGTCAAAGAAGAAATAAAGAAAGAAATTAAAGACTTCCTAGAATTCAATGAAATGGATGTACAGCATACCCAAACTTATGGGACACTATGAAAGCAGTACTAAGAGGAAAGTTCATATAACTAAGTACCAACATAAAGAAGGTGGAGCAACCTCACACAAGGAACTTAACAGCTGAAAGCTCCAGAACAGAAAGAGGCAAACTCACTCAGGAAGAATAGACTCCAGGAAACAACCAGATTGAGAGCTGAAATCAGACACTTGAAACAAAGAGAACAATACAAAGAATCAATGAAACAAAGAACTGGTTCTTTGAGAAAATCAACAAAATAGACAAACCTTTATTCAAACTAACCAAAAGGCAGAGAGAGAGAGAGAGAGAGAGAGAGAGAGAGAGAGAGAGAGAATATCCAAGTTAACAAAATCAAAAATAAAAAGGAGACATAACAACAGACAACAAGAAAGTCGAGAGGATCATCAGGTCATACTTAACAAACTTGCAATCCACCAAATTAGAAAATCTAAAAGAAATGAACAGTTTTCTGGATAGGTACCATATACTAAAGTTAAATTAAGACTAGATAAACAATTTATATTTATGGTTGTGAACCAAGTCTTTAACGGCTGAATTATTCTTCCAGCCCGAGATAAACAATTTAAATAAACCTATAACCCCTAAGAAAATAAAAATTAAAAGTTGCCCCCCACCCCGTACTGAAAAAAGCCCAAAGCCAAATGACTTCAACACAGAATTCCACCAGAATTTCAAAGAAGAGCTAATACCAAGACTCTTCAAATTGTTCCATACAATAGAAAGAGAAGAAATGTTGCCAAACTCTTTTTATGAAGCTACAGTCACCCTGATAACCAAACCACACAAAGACACAACAAAGAAAGAGAATTACAGATAAGTCTCCCTTGAGAACATTGATGCAAAACTACTCAACAAAATACTGGCAAGTCATATCCAAGAACACATTAAAAAAAAAAAATCCACCATGTTCAAGTAGGCTTCATCCCAGAGATTCAGGGATGGTTCAACATATGAAAATCTGTCAATGTCATCCACAATATAAAGTATCTGAAAAAAAAAGAACCACATGATTATCTCATTAGATGCTGATAAAGTATGTGACAAAATCTAGCACCCTTTTATGATAAAGGTCTTGGAAAGAGCAGGTATACAAAGAACATACCTAAGCATACTAAAGGCAATTTACAACAAGCTGACAGTCAACATCAAATTAAATGAAGAGAAATTCAAAGCAATTCTACTAAAATCAGGAACAAGGCAAAGTTGAAGTTCTAGCTAGAGCAATAAGGTAACAAAAGGAGATCAAGGGGATATAAACTGGAAAGGAAGAAGTCCAACTTTCACTATTTGAAGATGATATAACAGTATACATAAATGACCCCCAAAATACTACCAAGGAACTCCTACAACTGATAAACACCTTCAGCAATGTGGCAGGATACAAGATTAATGGGAAAAAATAGAAGCTCTCCTGTATACAAATGATAAATGGGCTAAGAAAGAAATCCAGAAACATTAGCCTTTACAATAGCCACAAATAACATAAAATATCTTGGTGTAACTCTAATCAAGCAAGTGAAAGACCTGTATGACAAGAACTTTAAGTCTTTGGAGGAAGAAATTGAAGATATCAATAAATGGAAAGATCTCTCATGTTCATGGATAGGTAGAACCAACATAATAAATATGGCAATCATATAAAAAGCAATCTACAGATTCAATGAAATCCCCATCAAAACTCCAACACAATTCTTCACAGACCTTGAAAGAGCAATAATTAATTTCATATGGAAAAACAATAAATTCAGGATAGTTAAAACAATCCTATACAATAAATAAACTTCTGGAGGCATCACCATTCCTAACCTCAAGCTATACTATAGAGACATAGTAATAAAAACAACTTAGTATTGGCATAAAAACAGATATGCGGGCCAATGGAATAAAATTGAAGACCCTGACATTAATCTGCACACCTATGAACACCCGACTTTTGACAAAGAAGCCAAAACTGTACAATGTGAGGGAAGCATATTTAATAAATGGTGCTGGCATAACTGGATGTCAACATGTTGAAGACTGCAAATAGATCCATATCCTTCACCATGCAAAAAGCTAAAGTCCAAGTGGATCAAAAACTTCAACATAAATCTAGCTACACAGAACCTGATAGAAGAAAAAGTAGAAAGTAGCCTCAAACACATTGGCACAAAAGATCACTTCCTAAATATAACAGCAATAGCACAGACACTGAGAGCAACAATTAATAAATTGGACCTCCTTAAACTGAAAAACTTCTGTAAGGCAAAGGGCACAGTAAATAAGACAAAATGACAGCCTACAGAATGGGAAAGATCTTCACCAACCCTACATCTGACAGCAAACTGATCTCCAAAATATATAAAGTACTCAAGAAACTAAACATCAAAATGCCAAGCAATCTAATTTTAAAAATGGGCTACCAGTCTAAATAGAGTTCTCAACAGAAGAATCTCAATTCTCAACTGAAAATATTTAAGTAACTGTTCAACATCCTTAGTCATCAGGAAAATGCAAATCAAAACAACTCGTCTTATACTTGTCAGAATGGCTAAAATAAAAAACATTGATGACAGCTTATATTGGAGAGGATGTGGAGTAAGGGAAACACTCCTCCACTGCTGGTGGGAATCAAACTTGTTTAGTAACTTTGGAAATCTGGATGGTGACTTCTTAGATAATTTAGAATCAGTCTACCTCAAGACCCAATGATACCACTCCTGAGCATATACCCAAGGGATGCTCAATCATATTACAAGGACATTAGCTCAACTATGTTCATAACAGCATTATTCATAATAGCCAGAACCTAGAAACAATCTAGATGGCCCTCAACTGAAGAATGGATAAAGAAAATATGGTACATTTACACAATGTAGTATTATTTAGCAGTAAAAAAACAATGACATCATGAAATTTGCAGGCAAATAGACGGAACTAGAAAATATCATCCTGAACGAGGTAACCCAGACTCAGAAAGACAAACATGGTATGTATTCAATCATAATGGATACTAGGTGTAATGCAAAGGATAACCTGACTACAACTCACAGCTCCAGAGAAGCTAGCTAACAAGGAGGATCCTACGAGGGATGCATGCATCACCCTGGGAAGGGGAAATCGATGAGGTCTCCTGAGAAAACTGGCAGTGTGAAAGGGGCAATAAAGGGGAAGGGATGGTGATAAGAACATAAGGGAATTGGAAAGTCAAACTGAAACAGGTACAGAGTAGGAGAGCAATAAAAGAGGTATCTTAATAGAGGGAGACATCATGGGATTAGGGAGAAACCTGGTGCTAGGGAAATCCCCAGGAGTCCACAAGGATGACCCCAGCTTAGACTATTAGCAGTAGTGGAGAGGGTGCCTGAGCTGGCCTACCCTGGTAATCAGATTGGCTTCATCCAGTAACTGATGGAAGCAGATGCAGAGATCAACAACAGAACTCCAGGCCCAGCTCGAGAGTCAGGTCAGAAATGGGGAAGAGAGATTATTTGAGCCAGGAGGATCAAGATCATGATGGGGAACTCTACAGAGACAACTGAGCCAAGGAAATGGGAAACTTTAGACAGTCAGCTGTAGAGCCTGCATGGGACAGGACTAGGCCTTCTGCTTATGGGAGATCGTATGTAGCTTGGTCTTTTTAAGAAGCCCCTGGCAGTGGAATCAAGATCTAACCCTAGCATATGAGCTGGCTTTTTGGAGTCCATTGCCTATGGTGGAACACCTTGATATAGGAAGTGGGGAGCCTGGACCTGCCTCAACTCAGTGTATCAGGCTTTGCTGACTCCCCATGCTCCCATGTCTTACCTTTTCCAAGGGTGGGGGAAGCAGGACAGGATGGGGTGAGAGAGGATAAGAGAGGGAAGATCTATGGTTGGTATGTAAAATTAATGAAAAACTTTTCTTAGTAAAAAGAAAACAAGCTAACAAGGAAAGGTAGAACTTTCCATGACTTATTTTTCCACCCGTTTCATATGCAGACAGTCTGAAAGCAAGGATAGGGAAAGACTCACTTTCATGTTCTATGATCACTAGTTGCCATGAGACTGTGCTTGGCTGACTTTAACAACTAGACTAATAACCTTGTGGCTGCTCTGGTACGCTATGACCAACACTGCATGTGTACCAAGGCCTTGTCTCCCATAGGCTGCCCCCAGCCCATCACTGAGCCAGCAGTGATGCAAACACCAGCCCTACTACCCCAGAGATAACACACTGCAGAATTCCAGGCAGCCATTTACAATTCTCTTGAGACTGTTCCTGGTCCAGAACATTCCAGCCAATGTTGCTGCCTGGTAATCTCCAAGACTTCCCAGCTTCCCTCCCACCTTCTCAAAGGCAGGCATCCCCCTTGAGATAGTCACCGAATCCCTCTTGACTCCTGGCACTCAGAGGACCAAAATCAACAATCTGCTGCCTGATCTGTTCCTCTAGCTCTTGTAAAAAACAAAACAAAACAAGAAAAATCAGCCACATCTGAGTTTCTCAAATTCACAAAGGAAGCAGAGAATTCTACTGGCCTGAGGATGGCCTTTGAATCATAAATAGAAGGATAGTCCCTGTCTTCTAACCCAGCAGAGAGGGTCAGGACTCACCTTTGTCAGACACCTCTATTGTTAAGGAGTATTGAGGGGTGTCTTGCTTCTTCAAGGACTGTTTCCCTAGCTGGACCCTTCCCTCATATTCTTGAATAAGAAAGAGTCCATCTGAGGGAACTCTAGGGGTTTGCTCTGAAAGTCTGTATTTCAAAATACTGTTGTAGGTGTTCGGTTCATCCATGTCATGGGCAGTGAAGACCCCAATGCTGTTACCTGTGGGAAGGAGAGGAAAACACTCATATCAGTTCCAAGCAATTCATAAGCAGCTTCCTAAAAACACAGGGAACAGTATGGGGGTGTGAACAAAGACATTTAGAGTCATTTTGGCTCCTTGTGTTTTCCCATGGTATGCTTTGTTAAATACTGTGGTAGATTAGTTAGTCAAGACCACCATGAAGTGTTGTGAATAAAGAAATTAACAGAAAACTGTTTTCTCAGATCCTGGAAGTTGGAAACATGAAATCAAGGTTGCTTTCCTCCAACCTCCTTTCCCTGGCTATTTGTTCCCCCCTATGAATTTTCTCTCAGTATCTTGGCATCCAAATTTATCATATGAACTCCAGGCAGATTAGATTAAGGCTCAGCACTGGGTCCTCACCCTACATGTCTACTGGTAGACATATACATACATGTGGCTGTGAAAGTCAGTCCTCAGAAAGTACCCACTGTGTTTCTTTTATTTGTTGCTGTTTCTGATTGCTTTGAGACAGGAGGGCTCTCTCTCTCTCTCTCTCTCTCTCTCTCTCTCTCTCTCTCTCTCTCTCTCTCTCTCTCTCTCTCTTTCTCCCCCCCATCTCATACACACACACACACACATACACCCCTCTGCCATTCCACATGCCATGGCCCTATGTATTCCATGCCTGCCTGTGAATGTTTTGGCCCAGGACATCCAGAGGTTAGTGGATGTAATTCTGTGTCCCACCAGCTTTGGGAAAGTTCTGATAGATTTTGGGGTCATCCAGGTCCATAAAAATGGGAACAGGAACTGAGGGTAAGAATTCCACTTGCAATTTATTTGAACTGATTGCCATTGTCTGAAATGGACAACATCTTTCACTTCATTCAGTTTACCCCACTGGCTTATAGAGACTCTTACAGGGGTTGGGTCTGGAGCATGGAAAGGGGAAGTACTATGTCTGCAGTGGTGCTGGGCACACACAGGACGTGCACCAGACTCGGGGACCATTACAAATTTGTACTCATGTAGCCGCTGCTGCTTCTTTCCAAATGCAGCGCAAACTGAGGAACTTTGTGGCAATACATATACTCCCAAGACAAGTCTTTTTCCTCTAGGCAAGCACATGTGATGCTAAGAATGTGAGGCTAGTTTCTCCACAGGAAACTTCCAGCTGCCAAAGGCATAGTGAGAACTGTTGGTGTCACAGACATCTCTTGGTGATAGCAGGGGGGCTCTGGATCAACCAGAAGTGAAAGGGGTTCTCTGCCTCTGAGGGACTCAGGCCAAAATAAGGGGCAGCCTACGCTGATTCAGGGACATGCACAGCAATAGCTGAGAGCATCTGGGAATATTTGAAGGTGAAAGACTTCATGAGAACCTGCATGGATTCCTGGTCTTGGTCCCAGGTGGGATTCAGGAATTACAGCTGGTACAGCTAAGACTTGGGAATAGAAGTCCTACAAAATACTGACCATATATAGACACTAAAGAGGAAGAGAAATAAGTTGGTGTTTTGTGTGTCGATGTTTCTACCTGTGCATGTCTTGATAGTTGATCTGAATAGCAAGCCCTAAGGAAGGAGGTGCATTGCCTATGCCTCTCATAAGCTGCATATAGAAAATATCTCCAGTGGATTGACATAGCATTCCTCTTCCTTTAAAGACTTCATGAAGTACTTTTACAAAATAAATTCTCACTTCTCAAGAAACAAGTAGCATTCTGAGCCCCTGAACAATTTAGTTTACTAACACTGACTTCACCAGTCTAAGAAAATTACACTATCCCCTTTCCCAAATGAAGTATGCAGCGTCCAGTCACCCTGACACACCTCATCTCCCGGACCCACACTCCATGACTTCTGCCTCCCACTGTGAGCAGAGCCTAATGATTGTTCCTGATGAGATAAATGGCACCCGTGTTGGGATGTCACCCCCAAGATCAGGGTATAGAAATGTTGTGACTTCCACATTGCCCTCTCCGTCTGTCTTCCTCTCCCTCTGGATCAGAGGCCTAAACTGAACTGCAGTCAGATTCATGACTCACAGACACTGATGTAATGAGAGTCTGCCATTTTAAACTGCTAAATATGAGGACAATTTGCTTTGTGGCAGTAGATAACAAATATGACATATGTCAACCCCATGTGAAGAGAAGTGCGGTATCATTTACAAAGGTCTGTACAGGTTTTTCTACCTTTCTTCAGTACCACAGGCCATCCCTGATTTCATCAAAACAATACCACAAATGTTTGTTGGCTATTATATGTTATACAATTGTCACTGTGACTTTATATTTTATTCTTTATATCTACTGAAATCTTTCAAGCTATGAATTAATCCTTCCCTTGAAGCAAGAATTGCAATAAGTGAAGCAAAGAAGACCTCCACAGGACACATAGATAGTAACCTCTGTGTGACATCTAAGCCCAGGAACTGGACGAGGAGAATGACAAGAAGGAGCACCTGCCAAGCCATCAAGAAAGCAGTTATTTTGTCAAAGCTGAGTTCTAACCAGAGCAGAAGCATGCAAGAACACTGGTGAGAATAGACAGGCGTGCCCCACCCACGAGGAGAGCAAAGTCACCAGTCTCACAGACCTAAAAAGCACATCACTATCAAACACATAAGAAATGCCAGCCTCCTCGATGGCTCAACTCCAGGAAGGCAACAGACGCAAGTCCTAAATCCAGAGAAGTGACAAATTCAGAAACCGTTAACATTCTTACACTTCTGTTTCTATACAAACTTGAAGCTGTCAGGAGAGACAAGTGGGTTTTGTTTTTGTTTGTTTGTTTGTTTGTCGAAAGAACAAGCATGGGGGGGGTGGTTAGCTTCACTTGCCAGCTTTGTCTCTTACCATTGCTTCCTAGAAAGGGAGGGACTCAGGGTTAAGTTGAACTTGGTATTGCCTACTCGGTGGGGAGTGTCTGACTGCGGATATAAAAGGGATATAAATAATCAAGTTCTTTAGCTAGTCGGATGAAGTTTTATCTCTTTGCGGGAGTTGTTTAGCAGTCAGAAGGGGAAATTCTGCAAGAGGACAATCCTGGAAATGTACCTAGGATGCTGTTGTGCAGGTGCCAGAACTATCGGAAGTACTGAGGGTCACTGTCATCAAAGCAAGGGTGGTGACCGCAGTAAGTTCCAACTTACAAGGTCTAGAGATGCTGTTTACTCTAAAGCATATTACCTGGGTGACTCTCAACAGACATTCAGTCTCTATGCTGCACTTGGCATACACAGTGGGCTGCAGAGTGTGTGAGAGTGAGTGTATGTATGGAGTGCAGAGCTACCTGACACTCCAGGACTGGAAGGGATCACAGACGTAGTAAGGAAGAAGGCAGGCACAGGGCATTGGGCAGCTGGTTTTGGTTTTGTTTTCTTACCCACTCTTTCATTCTCCTGGACTTCAAATACAGTCATTTCAGATGGGCATGTTGGTGGATTGTCATTGATGTCAATAACTTTCACATAAATTTCCAGGGGGCGTGCAAGTGAGTTTCCATTCTCATCCTTGGCAGTTGCGTAGAAAACATGCTGCAATATCAAGATCAGAGTTAAGACTCCTTCACTGTGCACTTTAATAGACAGGCAAACATAACTTCGTTTACCATCTCTCACCTCAGTGTCAATGGATTTAGAACTGAGAAATGAAGGAGGAAATGAAATGAGTTGGGCTCATGGGAAAGGTATCAAATTATCATGTCTTGGAGAACCCATGAACTTCTAGGATCTAGATCATAGAGTTTTTTAATGTGCCATTAACTGGTCCTCAACTATAAGCAAACATAGGATTTGTCTTGTTGCCCAGGAAACTTCCCGTTTTACTCACTGAGTCCTTTTCCTCTCGGTCCAAGGGCTGAGTCACATAAATATTTCCTTCCTGGTCTATTGAGAATGGGAACTGTGGCAGCTTCTCCTTGTTAAGTAAGGAATATTGAGCACCTGGGTCATTCCACTGCACCTGCATGGCCGAAGTGAATGAGGAGAACAGATGTGGATGGTCAGACTGAAAAGGCAATAAACGCCTTCTTGATTTAAACTTCAGAATTCCTCACAACTCTGCCTGCATGTTCATCATTTCTTAGGACAACTTAGTTACTTTAAAAAAAATTTTCAACCTAAATTAATTTTAAAAACAAGCAGCCAAGGTAATTCTTCCTTCTCTAAAGCAATCCCTGCAAACTCATGAGAAAGTCGGTGGGTCGTTTTCTTCTAGAACTCTGACTGGACACATCCCACTGTGAAGCAAAGTGTACTTCATAGCTGGAATACTCTAGGACTAAAACCATGGTTATGATGAGCATCTAGAATTCACAATTAAGATGAATTAAGATAACAAAAGATGTCTTAGACCCATGGTTCTCAACTTTCCTAAGGAATGCTGTGACTTTTCAATACAGTTAGTTCCTTGTGTTGTGATGACCTCTGGCCACAAAATCATTGTTGTTGCTGCTTCATAACTGTAGTTTCGCTACTGTTATGAATTGTAATGTAAATATCTGATAAGCAGGATATCTGATATGTGAAAGGGTCGTTCAACCCCACAGGGGTCTCGGCCCACAGGTTGAGAACCACTACCTCAGACACGTGGTATATAAATGCAAGCCCTCAAATATTGAAGTCTGGAAGATTCTGGGGATAAAAACAAGTGCCAACCTCTAGAGTTATTTTAGAAACAACAACAAAAAGAACTCTATAGTAAGACAAGATACATAGATGGGGCCTATTTCTCTGATACTGTTACTAACAGCATGTATTGAGAGGCTTTACCACATGCCACACAATCCACTGTAAAGCAACTATATTTCACACTGCTTGACTTGAGCAACAAAATACCATAGCATCACCTTCTAAAGTGAATGTGAATGACATTCGTGTGTGTGTGTGTGTGTGTGTGTGTGTGTCTGTGTGTGTGTGTGTGTGTTTCTGCTAGTGGTGATAAAATCCAAAGTAGGGCTTTGGTGACTTAATTTGCTTTGTAATTACATAATGAAAAATGTCTCTAGTAAAACAATGAGTGAAGACAAGGAGGGTCAGTCTCTACACCACAGGTACGGCCCTTAGTTAGCTGTGGATGTCATTTGGACACTACCTGTGTGATTTTGATGGGGTGAGGATCAGTTGAGTTTTCTGTCACCTCCACGGGTTCAGGTGCTTTCCAGATGTTCTCCCTCACAGTAACATCCACAGATGTGGTGTCACTGAAGGAATTCTCACTCTGGCCCCCCATGTCCTTCACTGAGATCACCAGGTTGTAGGAAGGATTCTTGGCTGGATCCAGTTCCTGGGATCCTATAGTAAGTAGAGGAGAAGAAGAAAGGGTGTGTCTCCTAAGGTGACAGATCTTCCTCTGACTGAGATTCAGTAGAGTCTGGCCTTGACTTACCTTCTCGGGTAAGTGATATTCCCCCAGTCTTGTTGTCTATCTGAAAGTACATGACATTGTTGATTGTGGGAAGCTGGAGGGCAATCTGATAAGAAAGCTGGCCATTGAGAGTATTTGGATCATCCAGGTCCGTGGCATTGACGTACAAGAAAGGCTTTCCTGGTAATAAAGCATACACAGAAAAAGAGAATTAACTCTTCAACTATCTGTGTCTACATTTGCCTCCTAAGATGCAGAGATGAAATGGGAGAAAGTGCTAGAGAAATGAGTCTTTATTTTGCTCCCTCTCTTTACAATAGGATTTCTTCAGAGCACGGTTCAGGAATCTACAGGAGTCCCTGGGCATACTCAAGAAGTTTATGATGTCAGAAATCACATGTAAGAAATACTCATTTATGTAGTAGGATTATGCTGGTAATGTTGTAAATATTTGTCCCTCCTATGGGTTTAATAAAAAGCTGATTGGCCAAAGGCAAACAGGAAGTGTGGGTGGGGCTACAAGGCTAAGAAAACTCAGGAACATCTCAGAGCAGACACAGACAAGACAAGGAGACAGCAGCAGACACAGAGGAAAGAAGCTGAAAGGCTGCTCTGAGAAAAAGTACCAAGCTGCATGGCTGAACAAGATGGGCTGAGTTCAGATGAAGGAGCTAGTTATATGCCTGGGCCCTAGGTCACTCAGCGTAAAAATAATATAAGCCTATGTGTGATTATTTGAGGCAAAGCAGGGCTGAGAATAAAACTAAACCTGTAGTCCAGGCCGGGAAAATCTGGGCCAGAACCTGATACAACACATTTAAGAATGAGATAATGTGATAGGTTGTAATGTAAAATAGTACAGAATATATCAGTAATGATTGCTACTCGTCTATCTGTAAGAAACATCCACTTTTCAAGTTTTCATATAACATCAAAGAATGTTCACAATATCTGAAATTACTATAAGATATTCTTTTCCTAAACTACATATCTGCATAAAGCTAATTTTTGTCATGTAATATTTCAACCAAAATAGCATAGGATAACAGCATGAATACAGAAACAGACTGTTAACCTAATTGGTTTTTATTCACTCAGACATTAAAGAAATTTGCAAATATTCAAGCAATGTCATTTTCCTGTTAAATTATTTTGTCTTGAAAAATACACTTTTCATTAAACTCTGCATTTTTTAAAAAAAAATATTTAAAATAAAGAGTGTTTTAATTTTTAAGACAGTAAGTGCTGATAGATGTTAATGAGTTCTCCATTAAACTCACCTGATAAGAGCACAATTTTGAATTTTCAGAAATTTTTGAGTCAATTACTTTTAATTTTTAAAATAAATTTGACAATAAAAATGATGCAAATGAAAACGCCATACACTAAAACTACCCAGATCCAAAGTTTATAAAACTCACATATTAATAGCACTGGTAATTTGAAATAGGTCGTTGTAAAGTATTTGTGCCACAAATACTTGCAAACCCCACAAATCCCTGTCCTTCTTACTCACCCCAGGAGAGACAGCTATTAAACACTAATGAGGATACCAATAGCTATAATTCACAGATTTAAAATCTGGGGTATGTTCCTCAACGTGTAAATCAGTATAGAAGTCCTGAGCCTCCAGATTTTGAAAATCACTTCTCTACAAGATTTGATTCATGGAGAGAAATGATGTTACTGTCTGTAAGATTCTGATGTAGCCAAAGCTGCAAAAGTCTTTGATATCCCTTCCAGGGACAAGGTGTCAGAGATAGCCTGTGAGTGGTTACTCATGGGTACCAAAGACGGAGAAAAGGAAAAGGCTGAGTAACACAAATGGTTACTTGATATGAGGTGATGGGAATATCCAGAGGAGGGAGCCACAGCAGGGGACAGCCGTAAGAAAAGAAACCAGCAATGACGCTGAGCATCTCACAGCTATGGGACAGCACACTCATCTTTCCAGGCGGTATTTGGGTATTGTAGTGCTGTATGTTTGAAAGCTCGCTAAAGAAGCATAGTTTTGCCTCTCACATTTGGCAGGCTCTAGAGACTCTTTTAAAGATTGACTTTTATTTTTGGTTATGTGAGGAGGGTGAGTATGTGCACACAAATGTAGATGCCCACAGAGGCCAGAAGACAGGGGATCCCCTGAAGCCAGTTACGAGTGATTGCGAGCTCCCCAGAGTGAGCACTTGGAACTCAACTCAGATCCTCTGAAGAGCAGCAAGACCCCTTGCTAAGCCATCTCTCCAGCTCTCCTCCAGGCATGTCACAGCTTAGAGAGGGGTTGTTTCTAGCATCCTACAGTATACAGACTCAACAGGGCCAAGGATGGGGGACTCTGGTCCAGAACAATGGGGTCAACTGAACAACATTCAGATCCCTACAAAGTTTACATAAGAAAGTAAAGTCTTAAGAAGTGACAGTGACAACTGTCAGCCACACAGTCCCACTCTTCTATCATGCCCCTTCCACTGGTTCAGGACATACAGGCTCCTGCCTATTACCTGGGCGAGAGTTCTGCCTCACTGAGCCTTCATATTTTGTCTGGAGAAACATGGGTCGATTGTCGTTGATGTCCTTCACTTCTATGATGATGGGGACTGGGCCCTCCACTACAGCTCCCTGAGAATTCAGGGCTGCAAGCTGTTGTTGAAGAAAAGAAAACTGACTTAGTGTCCCTGGACTTGAGATCACATGCTCAAAAGTCACTTAAAGAAACTTTAAGCTCAAAGGCCTGGTGATTGCAGAAGATAAGAACCCACAAAAGCCCCAATTGTGTGCTGCTAAAACAGGGGTCCAATCAGTTAAGCCAGCCGGATGATGGCAGAAGCTTTCCAGCCATGAAGGGTCCTGGACCCAGGGCACAATCTGTTATAGATGATGGTACCATGACCTCCTTACAGCTGGTACAGTGGTTAGTCTAGAGTCCAGGGCAGAAGGTGACAGATAACTGCTGTCTTGCTCCTTTTCAGTGAGATCTTTGCCATTTCTAGTTATTTGGACACTCACTGAGAAACTATGGAAGAAGAAAAAAAGGAAGGCATTTCCAGTAGGCCTCTAGCTATCCATTCTTTCTACATTCTGGGGCTCCAGTGGCTCTGCCCAGCACTGATGCTGCCTTCATTGTGGGTGTGGAGCTCATACAACAGCCACAGGCCAAGCACATCAGAGGCTTATCTCTGGGGTTCAGCCCCAGTGCCTGAATGGGTCTGGCCATCTGAGGACTTTGGCCATTTAAATTAGATTACTATGGTCAAAAAGCCACACCCCTCCTTCATTGGTTTTAAGGTGAGGGAGGGAGGTCAGTCATATGAGGATTGTGAAATCTGCTGCTAACTTCAGGAGGGAGTCAGCCAGGCTGGAGTTCCACTCACCTGGAGATGATGAACTGCCCTTGTTTCTCTGTCCAGGGCTTTGGTGTAATACAGAAGTCCATCCCTTTCTATCATAAAGATACCATCTGTCTCCCCTGTTAGTTCAAAAGTAACAGCTGGACTGTTGGCCTTAAACTGAGAAAGAGCAAAACAGATTAGGCTTTGGGGGAAACATACACTGTAGAATTTGTAGAAAGTCACCAAGTTCAGTTTTGTATTTATACAAACGCTGAGCACTTTACAATGGTGTGTGCTCAAAGCTTGTTTGTATGTTCTTTATGTAGCATTCAGAACACACTTCTCCTACTAAGTATCTCACTAGTCAACATACTGAGAAAAAGCTGTAAAATACTGTAAGCTGTAGCTGAGGCTGAAGATATTGTTCACTGACTATCTGAGAACTGTGATGTTACCAGCATCTAAAAAACATAAATTCTGGCTTTATTGCTGGAACAAAAAGATGCCATCCAGTTCTTCATGGTTTGTGATGAAGATGAAGCTGTAAGTTAATGTTAAGTAAAACAATCTGTAAATGCCTTCACGGTCACTTATGCCTGAATGATGAGCCCATGGTGACTTTCTGTGATGTGGAAAAACCATCAGCCACTTTTTGCGAGGTAGTTGCATTTCCTTTTAGGACAACAGCAAAGAAAACACTGGAATTTACATAAAACTAAAAATACTTAAAAGTTGCTCAACTTTGTTAATAATTTTAAATATATCTCATGAGTATTATGCCATAAAGATATACATATGTTATTGATGGGGTACAATTTATATGACCTCTGGAAATGAATTAAGGTATAAAGTATAGTCCTTGATAGTGAGCAATGCTATGCAAAATTTGTCTTGGAATTTTTAAGAGTGAATTTGATGCTTAGAGTATAAGGGAACTATTTCCTATACTAACAAAGTTAAAAACTCAGATATCTACAAATCCATTAGCTCTTAAAGCAAAAGTTTTATTATGAGGAACATGAGTTACTGTGGAAATAACAAAAGCACAGAAGAGGACAGCCAGGCTGGTCAGCAAGCAAGAGAATAAAACTTAAAATATGCGAGAACAACTGCTGTACAAAGGAAGTGAGACGTGCATGGGAGAGCAGGCGGTACAGATTTGCTTGTTGATGTTGCAGTAATGGTGTCACTGCGAGGGTTTGAAGAGAGTCTGATGTCAGTGGGAAAAATGGACGGATTGTGGTGTTCCTCCATAAAACAATGAGAATGATTGTAGAAAGTTGTAAACATAAACTTATCAACTTTGTCAGAACATCGGGAATTAACCAAAACCCTACTGGATGTCAATAGTCACCAAACTGTGCTGTTTTACCATGCATCACCAGTGACCTTCCTAAAGCTCAGAATTGGGAACCTGATCACCACAGTGTGACAGAGGACAGGAGGACAGTGCAGGTGACAGAGGACAGTGCAGGTGACAGAGGGCAGAATGGGACAGAAGCTCCCAAAGCCACCGCAAGAAGCATCAATATCTAGCCTTCTGGTGTCTTATTTAGTTGGAGTCGGTGCTTATTCATTATAAGCACCCTGGACATGTATTGAATAGCTTTGTCGGCTGTTGAGTGATCTCAGCACTCGGAAGGCTGAGGCAGGGGAATTTGGCATGTTTTAGGCCAGTTTAGGATATATAGTGAGTGCCCAGCCAACCAAGGGGTATGTAATAAGGCCCCTGTCATGAGTAAGTTAATATCCTACAAAGCTTAAGGAACATCCTTGAAGAGAGGTAGAAAATAATGTAAGTACTTGAGGATAAAGGGAAAATTCTGTCTTCCTAGGGTTGTTGTACACACGAACTGAGTTACAATTCTATAGTGCATAGAAAGGGCTACTAGAGCTGAGGATATGCTGACAGTTGATGGCTGCTGTGGGTAGGAAGTCAGAATTCTTAGGAGAGGGCTGGCCCCGGGTACGTTGCCTATTTCCCAGTGGATGACCCCATACTATGCACACATATAAGGGCATCAGTAATTTAATTCTTACAGTTAAAATGACATTAATAAAAATAAATATTTAAGAAGAGGGCATGGAATTGTTTGGAGGATACATTAGGAAAGTCCTGGGAGAGGGATTGAAATAGGGACTAGAGGATAGATATGATTCAGATATACTGCATACAAGATACAAGGTACACGCAAAAATGTCAAAGAATAAATATTTTAAAAGTAAACATCTTTAAGAACTGTCAACAATGGCCACTTTGAAGCTAAGGTAGGATCTATAGCTTAAGCAAATGAGAGACAAGCAATTAAAGGAAAAGCTAGGGAATAATGATTGGAGAATGAGCTGCCCTTCATGGGGGCTCATCCATTAGCAGAGCTGCAGCATGGCCAGAAAAGGCCTGAGAAGACCCTGCCCTCTCACCTCTGGCTGACTTTGAGGCTCTGCACAAGCAAGAAATGAGGGGAAAGGAAGAGCTGGAGGTGTACACGGCCTGCCGCTCTACTGAAGGTGTGCTCCAACATGCTCAAAGTTCTGTGCGTAAAGGCTGCCGTTTATTGGTCCCGTGCACTTAAGATAATCAGTCATAAACTGAGCACTAAGCTGAGCAGGGATTCAGTGGCCAAATATGACAATGAATATGACTTTGTAGACTTTGCTCATAAACTAAAGAAGTAGCAGCAGCAATATGCTCTGGAGAAGGCAAGGGTAGGATGTCTAGATTGTCACATTACATTATTTAAAATGTCTTATCTTCAACAAATGTGTGTGACATACAACTAAATAACTAATTATTGTACATTGTAAATATAGAAACTGTTCCTAAAGAAGCCCTGATACTGATCTTACTAAAGATCTTAAATGATCTATTTTAAATATATCCAGAACCAAAGAAAGCCATCTCTAGAGGCCTAGAAAAAAAGCATGAGAACAATGTCTTACCAAATAGAGAATACAGATATAGAAAATTTGTTTTAAATAATTAGAAATTATAGAACTGGAAGTATATTAGCTGAAATAAAAATTTGAGGGACATTCAAAGAATATTTGACCTAGTAGGAAAAAATAGAGAACCCAAAAATGAATTATCTACCTTAAAATACAAAAAGAAAACAATATCAACAAAATGAATGCCTGTAAAGGCCAGCAGGCCACCATCAAGCAAATGCACACTTATGCTGTAAGAACTCAAGAGGGAGGAAGAGGAGAAAGAGGTACAAGACTGTCTGAAGACAGAACACCTAAAATTTCCCAAGTGTGAAGAAAACAGTCATAGACACATCTATGGAGCCAGCCCAGTGAGCTCTGGAAGATAAAATCAAGGCCAAGTGGTCCTAGATGTACCACAATCAAATCTTTGAATAATAGAGGATCTTGAAAACAGCAGAAAGAACACTCATGGCATAGAACTTCTCAATGACATGAAAGGATTTCTCTGCAAGGCCAAAGGCAGTGAAGTACCACACCCCAAGTTCTACAGATAGACTGATGAGTATGGCTTCTACTCCAATAAAACACCTGTTCACAATGAGGGTGAAGTTAAGTTATAAAATCAGACAAAACATAGCTTAAGACATTTGCTGTTATGGGTAAAAAGGGAAAGCTAAGCAGGATGGCTCACACCTATTATCTCAGCACTTTTGAGGCTAAGGCAAAAACACTTGCCATGAACTTGCTAACCTGGGCTACATAGTGAGTTAAGAATAGCCTGAGTTACAGAATAAGATCCTGTTCAAAAAGAAAGACAAGATACAGAACTAATATACCAGGAAACTATAGCTATTATAAACATTTACATATCTGATGACAGTACCTAAAATGCATCAAAGACTGAGCTGACAGAAATATTAAGTATAATAAAACTGTCATTTCTTACCATTTAAAGACTTTGCTTTCAATAATGTAGAGAACAAATAGAGAATGAACTGATGTGAGATATCTTTTTTGTATGTTGTAAATATTGTTAGTTAATAAAGAGACTGTTTTGCCCTATGACAGGGCACATTAGAAGCAGGCAGGAAATTTAAACATAAGTTAAAAAAAATGGAGTTAAAAGAAAAGCAATCCAGTCACCCAAAAAATCAGCATATAAAAAAACTAGAGAAGCCACATGACAAGACAGATTAATAAAAATAAGTTAGGTTAAGCTATCAATATGCCTGACCTATAAGCCAAACAACATATAATCAATATAAACCTTTGTATAATTAATTAATTGGGGCTAAAGAGCAGGGAGGCTGTAAGCAAGCCCAAACCTTAAGACTAGGCCGAAAAAGTTTACACTAAAAACAAATTACTCCAATGAACAAGGAAGTAAAGCCTTGGATCACTCCACAGACAAACTTGAAGCTAACAGACACCAACAGAGTACTCCATCCAACACAAGCAAACTATACAAAATATTCTCTAGGATAAATCCTATGCCAAGTGATAAAATCTTAAAAGAATGTTAAAGGACACAAGTCATACAAAAATTATTTTCATTTACACAATGGGATAAAATTAGAAAGCAATAATAAAAGAGAATTAGGGATTTACAAATTTGTGAAGTATAGAATAGTATTTTAAGATGTGTTACATTTGTTTATGCTGTGGGACATTTGCTTTAATGATGCAAGGTTATGTTGCATTCTTTTATGTTGCATTTGTTTCATTCTGTGAAGCTGTGTGACTTTGCCTGTCTAAAACACCTGATTGGCCTAATAAAGAACTAGATGGCCAATAGCAAGGCAGGAGAAAGGATAGGTGGGGCTGGGAGGCAGAGAGAATAAACAGAAGGAGAAATCTGAGAGGAAGAGAGAAGAAGAAGCAAGAAAACAAGAAGAGGAGGAGGCTAGGGACCAGCCAAAGAGTAAGAACGAAAGTAAGATTTGCAGAAAGAAAGGTAAACGCTCACAGGCAAAAGAGAGGTGGGCTAATTTAAAAGTTAAGAAAAGCTGGCAAGAAGCAAGCCAAGCTAAGGCTGGGCATTTATAATTAAGAATACACCTCCATGTTGTGAGAGCCAAGGTCTTTCTATCTTATAACTGAGAATGTGAGAGCCAAGGTCCCTCTATCTTGTAACTCAGAGCCATTTTGCTGAGTTAAGTTTCTATTTCTCAAAGGTCAGGCCTGCTTCTGACAACATTCAGAATAATCAGAAATCAGGACGACGTTCCAACCTAACCACAAGTATTCCCGTATCCTTAAGATGAGCAGTTAGCTAGCTACTGTTCACCTGACTGAGGGGATAATGATAGTGAAGAAAATTCCCCTAGACAGCAGCCCAATGACAACATGCCTATGCCTTTTTCCTTTAAAAGCCCTGCCCTACACAAGGGAGGCACCTCTCTCCTGGCTGTGATGGTTAAGAGTTGGGTCCCTACTGCGAAGCTTGAATGTGCTGAATAAACCTTGCTTTGCATCTGGTGAGTCTGTGTGTTACAGGGGGTCCTCCTGGGGGTCATCGAGTCTGAGCACAACAATGTATGATTTATTTGGAACTGGGTGGTGGGCCTCCAAAAAAGAGAAGAAAAAAATAACCAGCAACATTTTGGTATTCCAACATGGGAATAGAGTAAAAGAAAAAAACATCAACAGTAAAGTAACAGCATGCTCTTATAACCCACAGGCTAAAGATTAAACCTAGCCTAGACAGTCATCTCCTTGCCATTTTAAACAAAGCAGCATGAACATGGATGCACGGGTATCTCTGGTAGGACAGAGTTCTTCGAAAATATTTCCAGGAGTGGCATAACTGGATGACATGGTGATTTTATTTGATAAAGAATAGTGTTTGCCACTCCCATACCTAAGAATCAGAGAACATGTAGAAGATGGGCTGGAAAGATTATAAAAGCCAGAGGACCAGGGAGTTTGCTGTGTGATTGTGTCTTCTAGTAATGTCAATGTACTGAAGAGATTATATTTAGAATATCTCTGTGTTGTGTATAAACATATATACACACATATATGCATGCAATAATAATGAAAAAAGAAATCATGAATTTGAAGGAGAGTGGGTAGGAGTACATTAACATTTGGAGGGAAGAGAGGGAAGGGAGAAATGATGTAGTTCTATTATAATGTCAAAAAATGTCAGGGAATTCATGCAAATGGTTAAATTGCACAAAAAGACAATTGTTAAGAATCTGGCTCTGTGAGAGACTAAAATAAGGCATAATTGGCTTTGAGATTATTTTAAATTATTTAAAAGGTGCCTGTTAAATTGTTTCCTATTTTGAATTATTTAGAGATAAATTTAAGTGTATGATGCAGTGACTAAGAATTAACACCTAGTGGGGGTCATCAAACTGAACTCTAAAGAAAAGGTACGTGATGGACACTGTAGACTTCTGTAGCTCATATTACCCTTTTTTTTAACATTAGTATAAACTTAGTTAACATTGAAAAAAAAGAATAATGTTTGCAAAAACTTGTGCTGGCCTGACTAGACACCCAGATGCTAAGGGAGGAAATAGGGTCTTAGCCTCACAACCTGCTGTAAAACAAACTGAAAACTCACAAACCTTTAAATGTAGGAAGTAAAACTATAGAGCACAGAGAAAAACAAACAGAAGCTCTTTGCCCAAAGAAGGCAGTGGTTTCTCAGATGTGGCAAATAAAAAGCTTGGGAAGAAGAAAATCAACTGACCACATAAAAACCAGAGGCATTTGATAAAAGGATACTAGCCTGAAAATGAAATCTATTTTTAATAAAAGGAAAAAATAATGACCCTATAATTCGATGTTTCTCCAAAAGGATAGAAAACTTGTTCTCACAAAAAAAGATTATTCAAAACTGCTTGTCCTTGACATTTGTAAGTAAAACCCACCCAAATGTTCATCAGCTGATACATGAACATTCACAATGTGCTGTAACTGTGCAATGTTCAGTCATCAAAAAAAGTGATGTTCAGATACATTCTGTAACTTGAATAAACATTGAAAACATTATGGTATGTAAGAGAAGCCATGCACAGAGGACGATATGTAGTATGATTTTTTTTACATAAAAGGCCCCAGATAGGCAAATCTGTAGAGACTGAGAACTGATTCATGATTTCAGGAACTAAGGCAGGGGAAGGCTAAGAAGGGATTGCTCATGGCACAAGGTTTTTCCTGGCCCTGGTGAAATATCCTGAAATTCAATATTGTGATAGTAGTGCAGCCTTGTGATACACTGAAAAACACGAGAATGTAATTCTGTGTGTGTGCATCTGTATGATGAAATGGGGATAAGTGTGTAACTACATGCATGTGTAGGTCAAAGGACAACTTTGCGAAATTGATTCTCTCTTTCTACCTTTATATGGGTTCCAGGTATCAACTTGGCCCCATATTATGTATACATTCACACATAAACAAACATCAAAAAAATTAAGGAAAACTAACTCTTGATAGTATCCTACAAAAACAGTTTTAGTAGATGGATTTGGAGAAGCATCAACATGTTTGCACTTACATAAGCAGTGCCCTGTTGCTTGTCACCCAAGACCCTTCCACTCTTCTCCTTCAGCCTGTGTTCACCAGGATTCCTGAGTTAGCTTGGACAACCACATGTCTATGTAGGGAACGTCTTTCTGAAAGCCACCAGTGGTACCTCATAGTGAACCCAGAATGAGGGGTCAAATCTGGTCTATGCTGAGTCAACAGCTGCAGACTTGATATTTACCAGCTTCTGCCCTCAGTTCTGGGCTGCCCATCACCTTCCTGCTGTATCTACCAGCTGGCCCCTGCTGACTCAGTGACTGCTTCCTTCCATACCTTCTTACTCAATATTCAGTTCAGAGATGCTAAAACCTGTCTGTTCACACACTACCATTTTCCTTGTAAATAAATTCTGCTTTTACATGTTTAAATCACAAAATGATATTTGAGCATATATATTTGAGCATATATATATTACATAAACATTATATATTATATAAATATATAGTAATTACTTCAATGTATTGCTGTGGGATTATGCTCGTGTACAGTGTAAATATTTGTCCCTCCTACTGGTTGAATAAAACACTGATTGGCCAGAATGCAGATGGGAAGCATGGGTGGGGCTACCAGACTAAGAAAAGTTTGGGAAAAGAAAGAGCAGAGTAGAGATGCCAGGCAGATACAGAGGAAAGAAGACAAAGATGCTCTGAGAAAAGGTAACAAGCCATTTGAGTTAGCTTAAGAGTAATAGCTAGCAAGTAATATGCCTGAGCCATAGGCCAAACAGTCTTATAATCAATATAAGACTTTGTATTATTTGGGACTGCTAGTACAGATCTTAGGACTAGGCTGGGCCAGAAACTTACTACTGTATATATATATATATATATATATATATATATATATATATATATATATATACATACATGTGTACACATACACATATATAAACTTGTGCATAACAAATATATAAAAGTGTTGCATCAAAACTAATTAAATTCATCCCTCTTTCTTTTACTGCCTCTGAACATCTCATAGCCCAGGCTCATTGAACAGATGTCTTAATGATCTAGAGGCCAGTTGCACCCCCAAATCAGTACCTTTTCCACTCAGGGCAGAGGCAGAATTCATAACACTGACTTCCTGTGAGAGGAACAGTAGCACTGGCCATAGCACAATTAAGGGAGCCTGTGTGAGGATGCAACTCGGATACACTATACCCACCCACTTCTGCAACTCAGCTCCTAAAGTCATAGGTGATAAGAACTGTCAGTCTCCATGTTACTCCCTGATGTTCAGTAGAGATGGGAACAGAGGTCCACTGTGGGCACAAGTCAAGAGAACAGAGAGCAAGAGCAGCCTTTACCTGAAATATGATTTGACTTGGTTCTTGGCCTTCAAAAATAGAGAATGTCATGGGCTTCAGAGGACCACTGAACTTCCCTTCTTTGCCATAACCACTTGTCTGTTGATAAAGAAAGAGTAAATGAGCACTCACCATGAATGTATGACTGTCATCATTTTATTTGACTTTCCAGAAACCATGTGTGGAGCAGAAGGGTCTATAATGGCTGAAAACAATGTAAACCGGTCTATTTTCATTAAGGGACACTCCTAGCCTGTCAAAGTAATGTTCCATGAGCTTCTCATTGCTTTTTTCCATTTAACCAGAAGAATTGCCATCCCATGGTGAAGAATCTCAACTCCCATGTTACAAAGGAGACTTCTAGGAATGAAGCTCAGAGTGAAACATGGGTGTGAGCCATTCCTGTGGAACAGGAATCTAATACTTTAACCTAACTTAACAAGTTTGTGGCCTCCCAGGAGCCACTCTGCCTTCTAAATTATATATGACTATACCAGCTTTTTGGGAACACCTCCTACACTTCTAATATTCTCTGACAACATTTGTGGCACATTCCCAGCATCCTGAAGTCTATAGTCACTTCCAAAACAGTTGAATTTATAGGAAGTGGGGGGTATGTAGATAGTCTGGTATAATGTTTACTGGGCACAGCATTATGCGATAAATTCTAATCAAACTGAAAAGTCAGAGTTAAAAAAAGCTTAAAGCAAGCTTACAATCAACCAGCACTTTATGTTCATTCAAAAATAATAAAATCACGAAGCATTTACTTCAAGCAGTGATCCACATGGTTCTAAAGTCCAAAGACCTTAGAAATCTAAGCAGCCTCCACGGGCACTAGAATCCAAGCCAGGATGGTGAGGGATGTTTACAGTTGCTAAGCTGGTATTCATGGGAGTCTATCCTAAGCACATTTAATTCTGGCAATGACCCTACCTACTGGGGAAGTATAGCACAGTGAGCCCTGTTGAGCCTAAGGTTGTTTGCCTATAGAGTAACCAGAAGCTGTATTTGAACCCACAGTTCTGGAACCAGCCATCTCAACCCATAAGCATTATGTGGAAAAGTGTTAGAAAGAAAGTTGGCTGTAGTAAGGAGGTTCCCTGAGGTGGCTCCCAGCATTCCAACCCCTGGAGAATATTCTAGTTCATAGCCAATGGATGCCATCACTACTGTCTCTTACTACAGCTCCTGAAGGGATATGGGGCAGAGTAGATTGGAGAGACATCCAGCCCTACACCCAAGAGGAGAATTCAATGTCTTATTTGGGATGCTGGCATCTCCTTCATAGGTGGTCTCTGGGCTCCCATTGTGTGGTGGGGTTAGTTAAGCTGGAGTCAGAAACATTAATGGCAAGTTTGGAAGCAAAGATTATTTGTTTCCCCTTCTTCAGGGACAAGAGGATGTTTGTACCAAACTACTTCCTCCTGGGGAGGAACTCCAACAATCAGCACCTAAGGGACAGAGGGAGAGCCTCAGCTGCGCCTCAGCCATCCCATGGATCTTGACTAGTTGACGCTGCTTGTCTGATAAAAGATGAAGGCAAACAAAAACAGAGACCTTGAATTTTGGTCTCCTCTCCTCCTCTGATAAGCAGTACTTAGCCACCCAGTCTCTTTGCTGCCTCCTCCCACAGAGGTGGGAAAGTCAAGGGTTTCCTCCCAGGCTCCCTGCAGATAGGAGGCTGGGTCACATAGAATGGGGAGGTGGACTGGGAGATGAGTCTTCCAGGCTTTTGTTTCCTGATGGGAAAGGACAGGTGTGCCTGGCATTCTCACCCTTCCCTATGGGTCTCTAAGAGGTAACTGCAACTGGAGCAATCACCCTGAGCTGTAAGGAGACAAACCAGCTAAAATGATAGTGGCCCAAAGAGAAAAGCATTCCTACCTCGGATATTCCATGGTCTGGTTGACCCTGCCCTGAATTCATCATTTGAACTACCTGTTATCTGTGAGAAATAACCTTCCATTTATTTAAGTTGCTCCAAAGCCCAATTTCCTGTTATTCGCAGCTAAAAACATTTTTAGCTTCCACGGTAATTTCCTGACTGGTTGCTGCCTCCTCTCTGAGCTTGCCTTCCTTTTGGGGACCTTCCTCCTTCTCACATCTTCTCCAGCTCCATCACTTATGAAAGGTGAAGCAGGAGAACTGGGCATAGGCATCCAGTGTCACTATGATGGGTTTAAGACAAGGCCACACTCTCTGCAGCTCTGCCAACCAGCTGGAGGCTTGAGACCACCCAGCAAGCAATCAGCCTTGCAAATTACCCACGCCAGTGGGAGCTTCAGTAGCCCACAGACCTCACAAGCAAGACTAGGCTTTCCATACACAGACAAGCTAGCACACTGCAGTATGGGGAGGCAGTTCCAGGGTTCAAAGTTGCATCCTGGTATCGGGGCAGCAAATCTGCCTTCCCTCCCATTAATACGACTATTGGGGCTATAAAAATTTCAAAATGAATGTGTACAATATGAGTCACCAAACCACACCGCCAGAGCTGAGATGGATGGTGTGGTAGAAGCATCTAAAAGACAAGACAGCTTCCATCCAGAAAGAAAAATGCAAGACCCCTTCTCAGATACAATCAACAAGGCATTACAGTAAGTGGGGGTATAGCTCAAGGGTAGGGTAATTGACTGCAAAGCATTACAATCCAGCGTTTATTCTTTCTTAGATCCCAATGCCTCATCCTCAGACAATCATCTTTCAATTCTGCGCTAGGTGCTGAGGCTGAAAGTCTGCTGAAATGATCTACTTCATTATGAAGGTCAGAGTCCATAGGTGCTGGACATTTAAAATGCCACAGTACTAGTGGCTCTTATCTATTCAGTGCTTGGGCTATGCTACTCCTTCCTGTAAGGCAAATGCTAAGACTAAACCCATCCCAAAGGACAGAAAACTGAGAGTGACTCAACCTATCCTAGACAAGTGACAGCCACAAATCTGAACCTGGCTCAGACTTTACTGTCCCCTATGATAGCACAGGTAGAAAAGGATGCTTGAAAAGCTAGGAAGAACAAGGGTCAATAAGGATGTTTGGTGTGGTCCTCTTACAGCGCCTGGCTGTGAGAATTCTCCTCCAAAGTCAATAGCAATCCCTACCTCAACCTGGAAGGAGGGTCTGGAAAGCTTGATTTGGTTCTATTTCACAATATTTTTTTAAATGAGTACATATGCATAACGTATGTGAATAAAACCTTTTTAAAAAGTAAACAATGCAGGCCCTGGGGAGCTTTTGAGGACTTGAGAGTTGACATACCAACTGAGGTACCAGGAAAAAAGGAGGCAAGATGTGAGGTGTGGCAAACTAAACACTTCCTTTTATGGGAGGAGGGGGATAAAGCAAAAAATACCCCTGAAATCTTGATTCATAAGACAGTGAAACTTCAGACAGCCTTCTGCACCTCAGAAGCCTTGTGCATAAGGCAAGGATGGGCACCCTGCTGTCTGCCCGAGCTCCATAACTAGGTCCATGCTTCTTTCCCTTTGAGCTCAAAGATTGTCAATAACAACACAACAGTTCTCAGCTAAAGACAAATTTAACTAGGAACCTCTGTGCCTATTTTATGAAAATAAAAATACAGAGCCTAGAAAGGTAAAGACAGGAAAAAATTATTTCTCGATGTGCTTTTGTGACTGCTTTTCATGATTTTTGTAAAGTTCAAATTAAGTGGCAAGGCTAACAGACATATCCTTGCCATTGCTCTCCTGGGCCAGAGGCTACAGGTGAAGGGGGGCTGAGTTTAAACTCAGGGCTGATGCTTGGTGGTATAACCCTTGTCTACATACAAGAGCCTGAATTTGGGCCTCGGTTTTATAAAAATAAACAAATAAAGCTACAAACACCAAGCTAAACCTTGCCTATTACATGGTTGCTTTCTAAGAATTGAGGATAGCATGTCCCTTCAGCTGACGGGCAACCACGGCTGTAGTCACTCCATTAGATCTAGCACATGGAAACGTATCACATCCATTCTACACAATGACTTAATTTTACAACCTTAAAAGAAAAGTGGTCATAGCATTCTTTCTGTGATATGGAGTAGAAGGCTGTCAGATAACATTCTGCAGACTTGCTTTGTGCTTACCCAAAAAAGTGTGAGAACACAGAGGGAGGGAAGCAGGGCAGAGGCCATCTTGCTGTCTTCACTTGGACACCTGTGAGTGAATCAGAGACAAAAGGTATTAATTACCAGGCTGTTAAATCCTGTCTTTCCAACAGTCACAAACCTAGCAAAATAGCATCCTTAGAGTCCAGCTCTGCCCTATGTGAAATGGCCAGTCTTCCAGAAGCTTCTCTATTCCTATCTCTATCCCCAGTAAATATCTCCAACTGGGCGCTGTAATTTCATTTCTGTAATTGCCACACTTCACTTGGAAGTTTTAAATCATAGGCATAATGTATCTCTTTCACTCACTTTTGCTCTGCGTTTGTTTTATCTTTTTCATTTGTTCACATAGATAAGGAGGTGTGCTATGGCAGATGCTAGAATAGATAGGCCAGAGAGTTTTCATGGTTCAAAGCAGCAAATACATGAAATTCCTCAAGGGCAGGGAAACCAAGACCATCTACATCCCTCAGAGACCGCAGCAGCTGCCTCCTCGGTCTTCTACCATTCCAACCTGTGCTTTCGACTGCTCCTGAAGAACTCAGACTATTTCCCCACCTTCCTTAAAGCTTCGCATTTCACAGAAATTTTTAGCTTTCATCCTGACACGTGTCATGACTAACTGATTCCAGTATGGAAATGAAATTCCCACTTGGCCTGCTAAGGAGCATGGCTGCCTATTATAATACCAAACTGCCAAAGTCAAAATAAATAAAATTTAAAAGAAGAAACAAGGAGTCAAAGCCTGTACTTATTTTACTAAAATTCCAAGCCAGTTTATTATTATGCTTAGGGATTATGGATGATGCTGGGTCAGTTCATGTCTTCATTTGGTTAAGGTTTTCTATTTTGACTATGTATTACTAATAGCAATAGCATAGGGAAATGATTAAAACTTGAATCATTATAAAACTTTTAAATGCTCTTAAGAAAAGAAACATGCTATTCCACTTTAGCCTCACAAAAGCCCTGGGAGATAAAAACAACATGTGTCATTACCTTTAGACCTCCTGGTTAAAAAGCCCTTAAAGCCAGCATGGATGGGGCAGAGGGTGGCACCGAGCCAGGCCGCCCAGGCTGCAGCTCAGCTCTATTTCAACCATTAGTAAACAATTTCACTGCTTTGTACCTCAGCTTCCTCATGTGGAAAATGCTTAGTGATTACATAATAACAGGCATGAAATAAGGAATAATAAGGAATTGTTGTTGGAATGTCATGGATGAGGAAATTGGACTCCAAATTGAGTAATTTGCCTAAAGCCCCTTAGGTAAGAAATGGCATGAGCAGACATTTCTAAAGGCAGGTGAACTCCATACTCTAAAACTTTTCTGTTCCTTCATCTATATCCACGTGATGTGACATCAATAAGGATGCACACATAGCCACACAAGTGAAGACATTTATACCATGTACAGTTCTCACACACCATCTAAATTAAATTACCCACTTACAGTTTCCATGGCTGCTTTATGAAAAAGCTAGAACTAATCCCTTCTGGACTGTTGGATTCATAAATTCCTTGACCGTTTAAAATTCAGGTTTTGTAACAATAAATTTGGTAGACATGCCAAATATTTTAGATTAAACTTATTATAATTAAATTCAAACAAGACATGTTTCCAACTATTGAGGATTCCTTATTTGATTTGGGAAAACATTAAAACAAATTATGAGTCTTCCACATGCTAGAATAGTATACAAACAGCCCCACATATCCACAAATTCCTAATCTGAAGATTCAACTAGCCACAGATAAAAAAAATATTGGTGGTGGACAGGTGTATGTGTCAGATTAAACATGTGAAAAAGTTGCTTCTTATCATTCCCCAAACAGAACAAGATGGTAATGATTCCTAGGACATTTAACAGGAATGAGGCATTCAGGCTGGCGCGATATCCCAGAAGAAAGTGTGGTGCTGGAGTCTAAGATTAACGTGAGTGGATGACTAGAAATCATTATGTCAAGCCACATACAGTAGACTTGGAAGGCAAATGCTGCATATTTTCTCTAATATATAATCCAGATATAATGTGCCAGGCTACGGCGGTTCACTCCTTTAATCTCAGCACTCTGGAGGCAGAGGCAGACAGATCTCTGTGAGTTTGAGGCCAGCCTGGTCTACAGAGAGAAGTCCGGGACAGCCAAGGCTACAGAGAGAAACCCTGTCTCAGAGAAACAAAACACAACAAACAAAAGCAATACATGAGTTCGCAAGTCATGAAATTAGAAAGGCAATTGGAGAAAAGGAAGAGATGTTAAGGGGCGTGGGCAATAAAGCAAAGTAAGACAATCAAGAAGACTGGCAGAGGGGAAGGAAAACAGCTGGAGCTAACCTTAAAACTCAATTATTTTTCAGTTAAAACCGACTATGCATTTAGATAATGTAAACTGGTTTAGAGTGTAGAGGAAGAGGTGGGTGGTTACATGAAGTATCGAACCCTTTTACCTAAGGGCCTGGATCCGGTACTTGTAGATGTCCTAGACACCAAAGCAATCCTCCTGGCTACTGAGGAATGTGGATTCTTAGGTTTAACTACCTTTTGAACACGAGCAAACTCCACCTGAGCAGTTATCAGCCTACAATTTCTTGACAAAAGTAAAACCACAGCGCTGAGGCATTGGATCCCAGTCCTCAAATTTCTCCTCCGCCAGGATCTTCCCAAGCTATGCCAACTCTCTCAGACTTATCTACCACTCCCTCCCCACACCCTGGCCACTGTGCACTTTGCCCAGATCACTGGATCTGTGTCCTGCACTCTCCTCTCCCACCTGGCACAGGCCTGAGGCACAGGCAGTGAACAGCAGGAATTTGTTTAACAAAGTCTAGTTGTGAGTTCCTTCCTCACTCCTCTGCTTCTCACTATCAACAGGGTCCAGCTCACTCATTTACTTAGAGATGCTGAGTTAGACTTCTCAAATGCACCACACAGGATGCCAGGAACCCGACTCCCAAAACAAGGAGCACAGGTCTGCCATTACAGAGCTGGGTCCTGCTCCTCCATCCTTCAGGGAACCATACTTGCTCTCCAGACACGAGCCTCTTCCTTTTGAACTTTCTACCCTTATTATTATCATTGATTGATTGATTGATTGATTGATCATTTATTTATTGGTGTTATTGCCTGTACTAAAAAATAAAATCCTGTGGAGTAGAGATCTTGTTACTTTTTTAACCTCCTGGAGTGCTTTGTATCTTAGCTCACATATATTAAGAGCTCAGCAGATGTTTGTTAAATTCTACAGCATTCATCATTGTCTAACAGGAAAGCCTATTCATTTGTTTTCATCTATAAGCTTTCAGAATAAATATTACTCTCATAAAAATTACTCATTAATTTGAGATTTAAAGCCTAATCTTAATGCGTAGTACAGCAATTCATTTTTTATTGATAAAAGGAGTTATTTCTCTGTTAAACGCAATAAGAGTTTATACTTCAATAAAGGGTTGAGACACAGCTGGAATATATCTGCTTTCATTTAATTGATTTTTTTTGTACTCTTACATCTTGCAAAGAAATACAATTTGAATGATATACAAATCATTACTAAATATTACTTTTATTATTTTTATTAATAAATAATAAATTAAAATGTTAGTGTCTCATTGTTGGGAGTTCAAATAGTGATGAAAAGCCCCTATTCCACATTTGCATATAGTATTACCATTCACAGCATGGCTTCCTGTGGGAAATAGAAATAACCACTTGCCACATCTTTGTAAGGATATCATGACATATTTGAGGACAATCCTCCACACCATGAAGTTGTAAGAAACATGAATTCTGGGGACTGGTTTGCAGCAAGGCTTCTGTACTCATTTATGGCCCTGGCCACTCATCTTGAAGCAAAAGGCAGGTAAGGATCCACCTTTGAGAGCCAAGGCCCAACACCGGGACAGGGTGTGTCTCTCTGCAGTCTGCACTTTCTCAGTCAGAACTTTAAACACCGTTGGCCCAGACATCTCCTCCCTCAGCCTACTTCCTGACAGCCCCACTCCTCAAACAAGAGCCCCCAAGCAGCCTCCAAATAGGCACATCAAGTTGAAGCCTTTCCTCAATGATTCAGAGCAAACTATGCTAATGCTAGAATTATGTCCAAGAACTTTGTTCTCTCAGACAGGTCTTGCTTTTACTTCCTCTTAGCAGGAACATGACTCACTAGATGAGTAACAGACCCTGGGTAATGAGGACTGACAGGAAACCACTGAAGCTACCTACAGCCACTGACATCACATCCACAACTTAGAGAGACCATCTGGACAGAGCTTAGTTAACTATCAAGTAACTCAGTGCCATCTCCTCTGAAGGGTTGACCCAACCATCTGCTTGAAAATTTTGCTGTTGTCAGAGTCTCACTTGGGTGTGAAGACCAGTTCAGACAGTTCCTATGGTGACTATCTGAAAGGCCAAGCATACTGCCATGCTGTGACAAGGATCAAAGGCTCTGGGCTCTGAATGAGTTTTGAACAGAAGACCTCAGTCACCTCGCGCAGCAGGTGGCTTATCAGGAACTTGACCTTGAATGTGGAGCTCTCTAGAGGAGATGCCTTTACTGAGTCTACCAAAGCCATCCCTGTAGACTGTAGGGGATCACAGCACAAAGGCACTTACTGAAACTTTCATATAAAATATCTTTTTTTCCCTATAGGAATGCTATGAAGCAGATACCACATGTTTTTGAGATGAAAACATCACAAGGCAAAATCTGAGAGCTTAAGAGACTTGGCCAAGGCACACTGCCATGTTCATTTCCAGGTCTGTTGTCTAAAACCAGGACTCTTCCACTCAGAAAGCAGCGCTTTCATCCATTATGTCCTTTAACACATTCAAAAAGATTTTGTTTATATTTCATGATTGTTCTTCCTTTTCCTACACTAATGTAACTCACCCTGCCCTAACACACACACACACACACACACACACACACACACACACACACACACACACACACACACACCATGCCAGGGAAAAAGTTATGTCAGTCAGTCTGAGAGATTTTGTTCTTGTATAGAATATATCTGTAAGCTGTTCTTTCCTTAGATCCTCTGAGCCTCAGGCCAGGAGTCTCCTGATTTTTAACCAAACCTCTTCCTCCCAGCCACAAATGTGAGAGTGACACCGCCCCACTTCCTCAACTTGTGGCCTCATTTGGAGTCTTCACAGAAAATAAACCTAAAGTGGAGACATCAGAATAGGCCTTAACCCAAGACAGTGGCCATTCCTCCTAAACAAATGAGAAATTTGGAGAGATATTCGTGGACAAGAAAGACCACTTGAACATGAAGGCAGCCATCTACAGGAGAGCTGCCTGAAACAGAATTTCCTCCACAGACCTCAGAAAGAACCTTGCAGACACCTAGGCCTTAGACCTGAGCTCCAGAACCATGAGAATAATGTTTCAGCCACTCATTCCTGACTTCTAACAAGGTGCTGGCATCCTAGAATGCGGGTGGCCACAGAGAAGACTTTTCAATGCTAGTACATTATTATACATATTATGTCATTCCCAAGGTGACATTGGAATACAAGCGTGAGAATTCTCTTGCTGATCTCTAGGGTTTCTAAAAGGCTTTCCACCCCATGGAGACACTTTTCATTTCTCTTCTTCCCCTGAGCAATTACAGAGACGTCTAGGTCTCTGGTTTCCAGATCTACAGAAACACAACACACACACACACACACACACACACACACACACACACACACACACACACTTGGTGAAAAGTTAAATACTAGGCAAATCTTAAATAAAGTCAGTCATCTCTGGTCCTTTTCATTCTGGATTTTTGAGAGAAGGAGGTAACACAATTGACTTTGAAATAACTCATCCAACCCTGAAGAAAGGAATAAGCCACACAAAAAGCAAGGAAGGTATGGGAGAAGGACACAAAATTAGTTTATCACAGGGCGGTGTGGGCAGAAAAGGATGTGACTGGACTCATAATCACAATTACACAGTGCCGCATAGCCTCTATGTCATTTACTTTATGGCTGCATTGTATATTGCTAAGAGCAGCATAAATTCTAAGGCAAGGCCAGATATGAATAAAGATCAGATTAAAAGTTGGCTCATACCATTGTTCCCTGAGCCATGCTGAGGTCACCCAAGCCCATCTTTCTGCTCTGGCTCACTAATCACTGGCACCGATTACATTGCTTAAGTAGGAGCTGGCCAATTTGCACTCTTTACAAATTAAGGACCCAATTAAAGCAACTCTTAATAAGCTAGAAACAAGCACCCGGGCATAAAATGAGGTCTGCTGCCTCACACTGCTGACTGATGCTTCCTGAAGTGGGAAGCGGCAGTGTAGTGTGGTTAGGACTGAAGAAAAAGAAAAGAAGAGAGAAAGGAAGAGGAGCAGACCCCCCCATAGCTACCCCAGACTCCCACAAAAAATACAAGTATTTTGGTCTCACTAAACTTCACAGCATGGATAAGCTGGTCTCTGAATTTGAGAATCTGGATTTATGTATCTAAATTTGGAAATGATTATTTTATCATTAGGTTCATAATGGGATATATGAATTCACAAGGGGATAGATAGTTCCCTGGAGAAGTTAAAATGATTTGCATCTACATAGGAATTACTAATGTAATTACTTTTATAAATTAAAGCCTAGAGCTCTTGGGAATATTTTGAGGAACATTATTATGGTCTCCTGATTGGCCTTCTTCCCACACTGCATACCCACAAAGTAGACAAGGATTGGGCCAGCTTTGAAGAAAAGGTCTCCCCTAAAGTCTTGGTGACTTGCGTAAAATACCCCGAGGTTCTGGTATTTGAACATTTGATCCCCAGTTGGTAGTTGAGAAGACAGTACAGCCTTGATGGAGGAAATAGATCACTCAGGGTGAGCCTTGAGGATTCTCAGCCTGCTCCTACCTCCAGTTGACCCTGCTTCATGTTGCAGTTGAAGATGTGATCTCCCAGATTCTTCCTCCTGCCACCATGCCTACTGCTTGTTGCCAGGTCCCACCTACCCCCTCCCATTATGGACTCACCCTCTCTGAAACCATAAATCCAAATAAATACTTCCTTCTAAGTTGTCTTGATATTTTATCACATCAACAGAAAAGTTCCCATTGAAGAAAGTATCTAATCCTCTAGCCCCCAATGTAAAGGCGCTCTAAGTCATCAGAGAGATGGGGAGTTTGATGTAGGCATAGCAATGTGCTTCTCACTTATCTTACTCCAGGAGACAGGATTTACCCCTGTATTTCCTGATGTGAATAGGTTACAACCCAGGTGCCCTGGGAGAGGTGTAGAAGGATTCCATATCTCATAGGCCACTACCATAAGGGTCCTCTCTGACCTAAAGTCAGAGGTAGGGATTGCTATTTCTCATAAAAGATAGTTTGATTTTTTTATGAAGGTTTCTTTTTGTAGCGTGCAGCATTTCTTCATGTGGATAAAGTGTAAAGTCATATCTGCTGACCTCGGAAACTCAATAGGAGATAAATCTAAACTCTATAGCACAAGAATGAAACATTGAAAGATGTACAAAAAAAGTCACTGTTTAGTATTGTACTATTAATCTGCAAGATGACCTTGAGGCAGGTACAACATACATACACAGACAAGCAAACACATAGCCATGCTGAGTGCTGGTTAACAGTCTCCCTCCGGTAACTAAATCTTAACTGATGACTGCAGAAGAAACAAAAAATGAACTTAACTTAATTCTGCCTAATGAAGGGTACCTAACCCTAAAAGGTTTATAAAGAATAGAATGTCTTTCAAGCTTGTGTTTACTGAACACTTGCTAAGGCTAAGCACTTTGGAAAAATCTATTTCTTGAAATACTACAATCCAATGATGTGGGTCCTACTGCCATACAAGGTAAGAAACTGAATTCAGAAAAGTTAAGGAAAGGTTTTATTGGCTGAATGTAGAGATCCAAGAAGGAATCGCATGCTAGGCAGCATGCATGGGAGGAATTCATCTTTAAACATCGCCCAGAATGCAGATCTAGCATTCTGATTACCTTCACTCAAGAACTGTGTGAGGCACTTGCCTGCCCTGAATGTGGCCCTGGATTTAATTTCTAGCATCAGAGATAGATCAAGCATACCTACATGTCATAATCTTTTAAATATGATAATAAATTATTGAATCTGAATATCTTAGATAAAATTCAAATTGTCATCATTACAGAATATTCTTAAGAAGAATCAAGGTTTATTTTCACTGCCTATGCAACTACCAAGCATAGCTTAATCTGTTACATATTGCTTACATGAAAAATATTTATTCAATATAATTAATAATTGAGTTACTGGGTAACTATCTGTGTTACTGTATCTCCAAATGAATTAAATATTCCTGTTGGTCCTCACAATTTACAAATGGCAGATTTATCTGCCTCCAAGAAAATTCTCTCTATCTCTCCTTGTTTACAGCATGGTAAACACTCAATGAATGTTGACTTCTTCCTTTCCCAGGAGAAAGTCTAGGTAACTGAGCCAGGTCCAGCTGAAGTGAGTAGGCCACTGAAAGGCTAAACTCATTCTAAATTAAACATCAGAGATTTCTGAGTGAACACAATTTTATGCAAACAAATAAACAAAGATTTTCACTCCTATGTGCATGTTTATTTGTGGGCATTGTGAGAAAGGAGCAAAGTTCTGTATAGAACTGCTTCCTGAAATCACCTCTCTAGACATAGAAGAGGAGCATGGTTTTTTTTTTTTCTAGATCCTTCCTTTGACAGTAGGGCATAAGTTCTTAGCAAAGAATTGTGTGTGAGCATGTGTGTGTGTGTGTGTGTATGCATGTTTCTGTGTGAAGTAGGATGATCTTTCTAAAATGTTGTGCTGTAGCATGCAGGAGAATCACAAACTCAAGGGTGGCCTGTTCCACATAGCAGTGCCCATCTAAAAAGACTTTTTCTGTGGTATTATTGATTTTGTTGGGTTTTTTCCCTACAGAGCAAATAACAACACCTTAGCTCAGTTGCCTGAACTTTCTTCTGGAAAAGAAGTCAACATTCACTGAGTGTCTACCATTGTAGTAAGCACATTTAACTATGCATTTGCTTGTCATGATCTTTTATTTAGGCAAGTTATCTGTTATCTAAATGGAAATGATTACAGTTCAGAGGGCATAAATGCTCTGCTTCATGCTTTCTAGCCAATCAATGGTGAAACTGACCCAACCCAACTGACCAACCTCAAAGACTCATAAAGTATATGTCCCACAGTCAACTGTAAACTCTCAGATAAAAAGGATTCTTTTTATTTCTTTAGAAAGCCTCAGTGTTGCCTGTTTTTCTTGGCATTTGAATGTATACCCTTTTCTTTTAAAGAATGGCTTGCTTGAACTTACATTTTTATAGAAAAATAAAGACAGAAAGTATCACTCCAACAATCAGCTTGGCACACCCTACTACAGGGAGCCTGTGTTTCATTCCTATAAAGTCACCTGGAAATGCAGTAAATGACCAAAACTACAAAGACTTCAAGTAACACATGACATCTCAAGAATCCATCGTGGGCAAACACACCACCAGCATCACCACCATGACCAGCCTCCCTTTCCCAACTGTGAGGCAGGACTGATTCTCTGCCTTTCATTCTTATTCTAGTACTTTCTTTAAAAGTCTCCTTTCTCTTCTGTACCATCACTTTCCACCTTGTCTCAGACAGTTCTAAGAACCAGACACTGGATTTGTCTTCTCTGAAAAACAAACAGAGCAACCTTTAAAGACATCTGAGAGACATTGCAAATTATAAGAATAAGATTGTAACTCCAATTTCCACAATGTAAGAGTCCTAGAGTGTTGTCAGACCAGTTTTTAGATGCTAATTACAAATAATGGCTGGTAATTCTCATCTACACACTTCAAAGAACCCAATATTTCCTTTAATTCCATTCCAAGCTCAGCTCAACCAAAGCCACTCCATCCAGTGAATGTCTGAAATACAGACTCATGAAAAGGAATTGTTAAAAAAAAGAAACCGTGTCCTCCTCAAAAGCTAATAACACCGGGAACCAGTGCCTTCTCCAGCAATGCTACACACTGCATCTTAAAGAACACATGTATCCAGAACACAAGTGCCCCCGCTCCGAAACCCCACAACCTAAGTTATCATTCTCTAAAAAAAAAAAAAAAATGGTGAGGATGATCCACTTTACCTTTCTATAAGAAAATGCTACTTAGAAGTCTTCCATTCAGTTGTAGAGACACTTGCTGAGGCTTCAGAAGCCCAGGAAACACTTCCTCAATCTGCTCTGGTTCCTCTAGCCTCTCCCTTCACATCCAGTCAAACAGTCAAACATTAACTACAAGCATTTTTATTGATCCCCAAGAGCCACTGGGTGCCATAAAAGGTATAGTTACATCAATTCAGGAAAGAACTTACTTTATATGCCAAAAAAGTTTCAGTCATACTGAGCATGCTTTCAAACTGGTTGTTGGGATGTCATTGCAGTTCTTTAATATATGAATAAATTAGAAGTTGGAGTGATGAAGTTAGCTGTGTATTCAGCTACCTCTGGAGTGTGACTTCTGTGATATCCAAGACAGTCGCTTATATTTTGCACCAACACTTAGTGCAGTATCTGCAAAGGAGACATGTCAACAAATATGTGAGTAGGTTCCATGCAAATATAAAAGACAAGGCACAAGATGAGTGAAAGTTCAGTCTACTGATAGCCACTGGAAAGAGAGACTGGAGATGTGCCAGCCAGATGGCATGATGCTAAAAGATGCAGGACTTCCATCCAAAGAACATGTGAAAAAACCAAAACTTTCTGCCAAACACAAGCCAAGCCCACATACACAATTCAAGGAATGGTCTTACCTTAGATTATTCTAGTCCTACCAAATTCTGGGGAAAATGCTATAGAGTAGGTAGAAAGACAGGAAGGAAGGAAGGAAGGAAGGAAGGAAGGAAGGAAGGAAGGAAGGAAGGGAAAGAAAAGAAGAGAAGAGAAAAGAAAAGAAAAGAAAAGAAGAGCTAATGCCACAGACGCCTTAAATCAAGCAAGGCTTCATTCTGACTGATGGCCAATTCCCACACTTCAGTGCCCCTGGGAAGCCATCCTGAAAATGTAAAGCCATGCCAGTCAGAAGGCACATGGGTCAAACTTCACCCTGTTTCTGGAAACCTTGTAAAGCTTATCTGGGTGTCTCCTGAGATGTCATTGCTTTTTCCTCCCCACTACTGGGTTCAGGATTCTGAAAAACCAAGGCTTCTCTTGATGGAAGCTCCTCCCTCCAAGATGCCCTGAGCATCTTTCCTGAGTTCTCTAACCCACTGTATGGGGTTAGAAGAACAGGCCCGTGGAGGGGGTTACTTTGTTACTCACATGGAGCTGGCAGAAAAGAGTTCAGGAGTAAATGCTGCTGGGGTTTTGAATCAGACAGACTAGGTAGGATAGAGGTCTAACTGCGTTGCACAGGTTTTGTGACTCCACCCAGATACAAAATGATGGACAGACCCTGCACACTGGGTACCCTAAAAGGGAAGACACTCCATTGCTCACCAATATCAGCATCTGTGGTGGAGCCTTTCCTCTTCAGTTTCACGGAATTTAGAGAAGTAAGATGAGCTGATCAAGAACTTCTCAAGCGTTTCCCATCTCTGTTTTCTCATCAGCTAGACAAAATGACCACAAAAATCAAAGAACATCAGCTTGCCTGGTGTTTCACTTCCTGGAATTAATCAATTAGACCCCCCTCACAGGTCTACTCTGTAAAGAGCCAGCTTCTTCCCTAAGTAGTCTTTCAACAATGTGAGTAAAAAGTAAATTATAAGCCTGAAAAGTTTTTTAAAGAAAAGGCACCAATGGATAGCTTTTTAGGTCATTGTTATTTTCAGCAATAATGCCATGCTGCCGTGCCCATGGCATGTGGGCACATCAGTTAAAGGTGTCTTCTCAAGTCCATGAATGGATTCCAGCTTAGAGACAGGAAGCATATTAGGAAGAGGGTTTGTTTTTTGGGTTTTGGTTTTTTTTTTTTTAATCTGTATATTGTTGTTTAGTTTTTTCTTGTATTTTTCTTTTTTCTTTTATTTTATTATTATGAACAAAGAAGTCACACTTTCTATCCTTGTATATCCTTATTCAAGATCCCTTCACCCTCCCACCACATCAGGTCATTCTCTCTTAGGAAGAGGTTTTGTATCTGGGTGGAGTCACAAAACCTGTGCAACGCAGTTAGTCCTCTATCCTACCTAGTCCATCTGATTTAAAACACCAGCAGCATTTACTCCTGAACTCTTTTCTGCCAGCTCCATGTGAGTAACAAAGTAACCCCCTCCATGGGCCTGTTCTTCTTGGCAGCTGCCCATGACCCTGCTTGTGTACCCCTTGTTTATGCTACCTCTTTCCTGGACTCCCAACTCAGAATCGCTTGATTTAACTTTGATGTCCATAACAGCCCTCCAAGTACCATGTGAATGAATTTCTGGATTGTTATTTCCTTTGTTTTCTGAAATGACGGGGTTCATGTGGTTCTCAGAGCAATGTCAATATCCATCAGACCAGTTACGCTTCCAGCCTTGACTCCAAAGATTGCTGTTTCATATTAACCAATACATGGGCCAAGGTAGATACCACTTTGTTTAGAAATTCATTTGTGTGCAATGACAACAGAAAAAAATACCTTCTTGGTAGCAGCAGGAATAAAGAAACATAGGTAATAAAAAAATTGTTTTCCCTCTTTGAAAGTGAAGGACATAGGATTTTTACAATACAAACAATTGGAAGGTTGAGGAAGTAGCTCAGTCAGTGACATGTCTATTGTTCAACATAAGGACTAGAGTTTGACTTTTCAGGGACAGCATAAAAAGCCAGGCACAGCAGCACATATTTATAATCCTGAGGAAGTAAAGACATAGTAGCATCTCTGGACTTTGCTGGCCAGCCAGCCTGGTCTACTCAGTTGTCCCTTAGATCCTGTCCAAATAAACAAACTGCTGAGGTACATACATGCATACTTATCCATATAAACAAAACATGCATACATAAGTGAAAAATTAATATTTATATAAAAACATTTAATTGTAGGTACCCTATATAGGGGATAATGTTTCTCCCATAAGCCATAGTTTGCCAAAGCAAAAAGCCCAACATTAAGTGTAGGCTAAGTTATTGATCAGGTGTGTCATAGAGGCCCTCCAAACAAAATAGCCTTCACCAGAACTTTATTTTAAGACCTCTTACTGAAGACTCCACACACTTTGGTCACAGGACATACAGAAAATCAAGTTGGTCCTGACCAGGACTCTTGTTCTCTGCTGACTAGCTTTAATAGTGCTAGAAGATGCTATCAGGCCTCTGAGAGAGAAAAGTCACCAAGCATGACAAGACATGCTCATGGGTACAAGAGTGTCATAGGGCAAACCAACCACTCTCTGATTTTATGTAAGACTTGCCACACAACAGGTAACATATAACTGGTACTGTAAAGAGGCCAAGTTCCTAAGGTTGGGAGACTCATAGGGCCAGGGGCAAATCTGCTACTATTATTTTGGTAAATAAACATAATATCAAACTTCCCTCTAAATTTTTATCTGTTTACCCATAGATTAGTGCAGCTCTCAGACCTCAGAGAAGTTTCATTGTGCAGTGGACAGAGGATAACTCAGAAATGAACAGCAAGTCAGAGGGTAGAGGCTCCGTGTGTGTGTGTGTGTGTGTGTGTGTGTGTGTGTGTGTGAGAGAGAGAGAGAGAGAGAGAGAGAGAGAGAGAGAGAGAGAGAGAGCATGTGCGCACTCAACTACAAACAGGATATTTATATCACTCCCCTACCCTAAGGCTCGGGAACCACAGAGGAAAAGGGATGGATTCTATGATGTGGCAGTGTCTTTCAGTAAGCTGTGCTATAAAAGGACTGTTTTGGCCTATGGTGGGCATCTTAGAAGTAGGCGAAGAAATTGGAACATAGATAGGGGAAGGAAGGTAGAGTCAGGAGAGACAGGATCCAGCTGCCCAAGAATCAACATGTAAGGTAACACAAGTGAGCCATGGGCCACGTGGCCAGACAGATTAATAGAAATGGGTTAAATTAAGATAAAAGAACTAGCTAGCAATAGGCCAAAGGCATAGGCCAAACAGTATGAAATTAATAGAAGTGTCTAAGTGTTTCTTTGGGACTTTGGAATTGCTGGTCCAGATGAAAAATGGCAGGCAGGTCTGAAATGTTGGGCTAGTCTGGGCCAGATACCTCTTTCTAAAACTGTAAGAGCCAGAATTCAGGGAGGTCTGATGTGTAACAGTGTCTTCAAGACATTAAAGGAAAGCTCCATTCATGAACTCATAGCCCCTGTGGTCACCTACACAGGATCAAGGCAAGCAACACACCAGCATGGAGGCTGAGTGCCTTAGGAGCCCTAACCCTCATCTAGGACTTGTGGATCATTGATGTGTAGCCAGAAGTTTCTGACCCAGCCTAGTTCCAAGGTCCAGACCTCTGGCCCCACTTCTGCTTGATCCTAAATAATACACAAAGGCTTATATTAATTGCAAGCTGTTTGGCCTATGGCTCACACTCATTACAAACTAGCTTTTACAAGTTAACTCAACCCATTCTTATTAATCTATGTATTGCCACATGGCTAGTGGCTTACTAGTACTTGCTTCTTGGGCAGCTGAATCGTGTCTCTTTGACTCCACCCTCCTCCTTTATCTCTGCTTGGATTTCCCACCTGCCTCCCAGCTACCTTACCATAGGCCAAAACAGCCTCTTTATTAACAAATGGTATCAAAGTATATTCACAGTGTAAAGAAAGACATCCACATCAGCTGATGGTTTCTGGAGAAGGAAGCATTTCCTTCAGGGTGTAGTCCTTGGGAGACTGACCTACACTGCAGTGGATGGTCCCACATCCATGCAGATATGAGCAGAGCAAACTGGACTGGTAGAATTAGTACAAGACAAACACACACAAAAAGAGGGTGATAAACTAGGGAGTGGTGGCTGGATGTAAGAGCAGTTGGGGGCGGAGGGGAGGTGCATATGATCAAAATACATTGTATGCATATGCGAAATTACCAAAATATTATTTAAAATATTTTATTTTTTTAGATCAAAACATTTATTTTGTTATAAAAACAAAAATAAACCCAAGCAGATAATGAAATAAACATAGTCTTTAAAGTATCCCATCCTGTGTCTGTTGTAGACTTTTGCACCCTGCAGTCTATGATTAAGGTTCTTGAAACATTCCTGGATGCTGTGAAGTTTCCATCTTGTAACCATGCTTCTCTAGCTCAGCGCATAACTGATCGGAGAAGTCATCTTCTACATTGTCATCATCCCGGTTATCTTCGCAGGCATGTGCATCCTCATCTTCATCTAAGCCAGCCCAGTCTTTCTTCCGCAGGAAACTCCTCGACCTCGTCGTCCTTTTCTAGGAGCCCCAGGTCTTCTCGGACATCGCGAGGCGCCAAACTCCACGACGCTCAGACCTGCCGCAAAGTGGGAAGCCTCAGTACCCTACCTCCTACACCTGCACAACCATACAGAAAATATTTTATTTTTAGGGGCTGGAGAGATGGCTCAGCGGTTAAGAGCGCCGTCTGCTCTTCCAGAGGACCCGGGTTCGATTCCCAGCACCCACATGGCAGCTAACAACTGTCTGTAGTTCCAGTTCCAGGCAAACACCAAGGCAAATAAATAAAATAAATAAAGTTTAAAAAAAAAAGAAAATATTTTATTTTTAAAGACAAGTAAGCACGAGGGTATAAAAAATGCTTTTAGCTGGGAGGTGGTGATGCATACCTTTAATCTCAGCACTCAGGAGGCAGAGGCAGGTGGATCTCTGAGTTTGAGGCTAACCTGGTCTACACAGTACAGCCAGAGCTACACAGAGAAACCCTGTCTGGAAAAACACAACAAAGTAAGTGATTTTAACTGTACATAACTTGAGGAAGGTGAAACATTTTAGCACTTTTTTCTGTAATGATATTTTAGCCACTCTTCTAACATTAGCTATAGAAATTTCATAAATAATGTCTTATTTACTAATAAGGTTAGCTAGCAAAAAAGTATAGACTTGAAGAAAAATATGAAAAAATAGAATTGCTATTAAAATTTAAAGTGTGGTATATTTCTGTTATATTCAGCCTTTAAAACTCAAGAATCTGGAATCAATGAGTACCAACATTTTTTATTTTCAAGCACGTGACATATTTCTCTAAATTATCAGCCTATTCACACTCACCTTTCATCATAGAAATATTTTAATTTTGTACTATCTGTCCTGAATCTGTTAACTTAATGATGACCAAAAAAAAAAAAACAAAAAAAAACAAAAAAAAAAAAAACAAAACACCACCCACTGTTTCTTAGGAATCACTTTAGACCTGAATGCCCTTTGGTTATTATGTATGAACAGTCATGCTTACTCACCTACAGGCTCAACTAGATGGCAGAAACCCAGACAACCAGATGACTCTGTGCACCTTCCAAGTAACAGTTTGTGTGTGTGTGTGTGTGTGTGTGTGTGTGTGTGTGTGTGTGTAGTTGCACGTGTTTTTATTTGATGAAGCAAAACTAACCTCCTGCTAGTTAGTGCTTTAAGCTGAAACCAAATTTTCCCTAATTCCTTCCACTGCCCAAGACAGGATGTGACTAACTCAAAGAAAACCTTTCCCACTTTCCCATAGTTCTTAGCCCTGGTTCTGAGTTCAAGGCTCTTTGTTGTTGTTATTTTGCTTGTTGGAAATGTTCTCAACCAGATTAACTACAGGGTTTCATGAAAGGATTTTAAACTTAGATAATAAAATGAATCAACAGCCTTGAACCATTCATACTGTTTGTCTTAGTTACTATTCTGTTTCTGTGAAGAGACACCATGATCAAAGAAAGTCTTATAAAAGCATTAACTGGGGCTAGTTTAGAGTTTCAGAGATTTAGCCCATTATCTATCATATGGCAGGGAGTTTGGTGATAGGTATGGCAGACATGGCTCTGGAGAAGGAGCTGAGAGCTATATCCTAATCAGCTGGGGGGGGGGAGACACAGACAGACAGACACTCTGGGCTTGGCATGAGCCCACCCCCAGTGACACATTTCCTCCAACAAGGTCATACCTCCTGTCTATTTTAATCTGTTCAAATAGTGCCACTCCCTGGTGACTAAGCTTTTAAACGAGCCTAGAGAGGGATTCTCATTCAAACCACAACACTGCTGCAGCAAACTTGCAGCTAACAGCTACTTTATACGGGTCCTAAAAATGTTAAGTTGCAAACTTTGGGGGCTGGAGAGAGGGTTCAGTAACTGAGTATTCCTGCTGTTCCTCCAGTGGGCCGAGATCAGTTCCCAGCACCCATAACAGGCCAGTTACAACCACCTGTAACCCCAGCTCCAGGAGATCTTTGTCCTCTTCTGGGCTCATATGCACAAACCCACACACAGATACACAATCAAAATAAATAAATTTTTGAAAAGAAGTTTGACACTAATAAGAAAACTGCAAACCAATAAGGAAACCCCACACCCCGTGTCCTCCTGGTATATAAAAACCTAGTCAGCAGTTGTCCATTCCATAGATTTGAATTATCTGTAATTGCTTGTCCATGCTGTCACTTAATCAGGCTCTTGTTACCCCAAATGAAAAAACTAGAGAAGGGCCTCTGGTAGCAAGTGCTCATATTCCCGGCTGTGTACTGCTGGGGCCTTCCAAATATGAAAAGTTTTTCCAAGCCTTGCTTACATCCTGAGGTGCTGGCTCAGTAGGTCTAGCATCCCAGGGACCTGGCACTGTATCACCATGCTAGATTTCTGATGCAGGCAGCAGAGTGGTCTCCTCTGAGCAGCTCCAGCTTAGCACTCTATCCATCAGTAAACACTTGCTGAGATATTTTCCCACCACAGAGGACCCATTTCTGCAGAGATGTCTCCCACAATGATCATGCTGGTTCTGGCAGACACAACATGCCCAGTCAGCCACAAACATTTTTTCTCACAGTCAGCTAAACTCTTGATTTGACCTTGCATGTTCTTTAAATTCCAAGGGCTGATCATGATCTTGGTTTTCTGAGACTGCTCCTTGGATTTCACCAAAAAAGCTTTCGTTTCCATCTAGCTCAGGGCTCGTATCTCTGCATCTGGTAGCCTCCTCCATCACCACATAGAAACAGCACTCTTGCCAAGATGACCAGCCACTGTCTTGTGTGAAAATCTTTTGATGGCAATCCCCATCTGTGCCTCTGTGACCTCCCATAGCATGCAGCACCATCACCAGCCCTCTCTAAGTCCCCTTTTCCCAGGCTGCCCTCACCACAACTGGCTTTGGGTTTCTTCTACCTTTGGAGACAATTCCTTGCCACTGTGTATGTGGGACTCCATGGATCCAAGCCTAGATTACCTTGCCTTGTACCTCACTCTGGGAGACTGGATTTGTCAAATTTCTCTCTCCAGCTCAGGTCTCTTCTCTGGTCAGAGGTCTGACCATCTATTTACATACACCCCATAAACACAACAAACTACGCAATCCACAGTTAGCATTTTTAAAAGGTTTATGATTTGTGTGTATGTATGTGTCTTTGTGTGTGTATGTGTCTTTGTGTGTGCATTTGTGTGTATATACACATATTTGTGTGGGTGCCTACAGAGACTAGGAAAGGATATCCGATCCCCTAGTGCCAGAGCTAAAGGCAATTGTGGCCTCTCCCATATATGTGGTTCCTCTGCAAGAGCAGCAAATGCTCCTGACACCTGAGACATCTCTCCAGCCCCAGTCTTACTGTTCTAATTCCTCTAAACCACGTCCCTTTTTACCTGCTCTTCCTTCATGGCAGTCCTGGCATGGCTCATGGTGAGCCAGACCACATGCTGTACCTGCTGCATTACTCTTGCTTCTCACAGGGCCATTTCTCTGTGTTACTAAACCTCAGGACACCAAGAAGCCAGGCTGTTTTTTCTGTTGTCTTCCAGTTCAGTAAGCCCAGTCCCCACACCAACCCAGGAGAACTTCCGAAGAGCCAGTCTACCTATGAACGAATTTCCCCGGTGCTACATGACAGGAAGTGAAACGTGGCAGCTGTCCCCTCCTGGGCTTCCCAGGTAAAGTAGGAGCACTGGCTCTCCATTGAAGGAAAGGGGAAGACACACTGCTGGGGAGATTTCTACAACACCACCTGGGTGCATGCTGAACCCCAGTAGACGCCATCCGGTTCAACCTTGATTGGACAGGCATACTTCTGAGAAAGGCCTTTTATTCTGAAATCTTTCCAACTCTGTTTCTCCAGTCATGAGAAACACGAATTTCATAGAACCAGGAACCAGGATTATATGTAACCAGACCTACAAGACTGAGGTGGCTGCACCTTTTTTAAACAACCAAGTAGACACACAAAAAAAAAAAAAAAAAAAAAAACCACCACCACCAAAAAACAATAGCAAACACCTGCCTTTTCTACATGTGTAAAGAGTTTGCTTCAGACTCATTAATGACTTTCAGTCGGGGATTCTGAACCTTGGCTGTGTGCAATCATGGGAATTCTGGCTCTTCTGGGTTTTGGTGAAATCTGTCAGAGTTTTCTTAAGTCTCCTTGATTCTGATATATGAGAATGTGGGTTAGCGGCTAAATGTTTACTCTCTAGCAGACACTTCTGCAATTGTTCTGTATATAAAATCTTGCTCAGTCTTCTCAATTGAAGGCATGGAAAGCAAAGAACACAGACATTTTCTTCTTTTCTTTTTATTTTTGCTTTTCATTTCTTTTTTCTTTATTATTATTATTATTATTATTATGAACAAAGAGGTCACACTTTCTATCCTTGTATATCCTTATTCAAGGTCCCTTCCCCCTCCCACCACATCAGGTCATTTTTTCTTCTCCACAACTTCCCATCCCCTCCCTGGGCAGGCAGCAGACAGTCCCATGGTCCCACTGCCCCAGTATTGCTTAGTTCAGCCTCCACTCCTGGCAGATCTAGCTTTCTCCTTCCTTCCTCAAGACTGAGTCAGGTGTTCCTCTAGGGGGAGTGAGATCCAAGGAGTCAGTCCAGGGTGTTTCTGATCCCAAGCTGTTCAGTGGTTGTGGTTTGCAGCTTGGACATGCTTTGCTTTTCTCTTGTTTGTTTGTTTGTTTAGAGTCCACTAATGAGTGAGTACATCCCCTGCTTATCTTTCTGAGTTTGTGATACTTCGCTCAGGAGGATATTCTCCAAGTCCATCCATTTGCCTGCAAACTTTAGGATATCATTTTTTTCTTACTGCTGAGTAGTACTCCATTGTGTAGATGTACCATAGTTTGTTTGTTTGTTTGTTTTCTTTTTTGTTTTTTTTCTTTTTTTGTTTTTGTTTTTTTTTCA
>PVIH01002726.1:106628-179890 GCA_004025045.1 Sigmodon hispidus
AAAAAAACAGTAAAATGAATTTAAAATGAGGAAAAGTTAACAATAACTATAAAGAGGATAAGAATCATAAGCATGGCTTATCAAGGGTGGTAATGCAAATAAGATTGCTACACATATATTTACTTTGTGTTCAGCTTTCCCTCTGAATTTTTTTTTCCATCCCTGTATATCCTTATTCAAGGTCCCTTCCCCCTCCCACCATAGTTTGTTAATCCATTCTTCAGTTAAGGGACATCTAGGTTGTTTCCAGATTCTTGCTATTACAAATAATGCTGCTATGAACATAGTTGAGCTAATGCCTTTGGAGTATGACTGTGCATCTTTAGGGTATACACCCAGAAGTGGTATTGCTTGGTCCTTGGGGAGATTGATTCTCAGTTTTCTGAGAAAACGCCATACTGCGAAGAACACAGACATTTTCTAAAGCTTAGACCCAGATCAATTTAATTTTTGTTTGAGATCTATTTCTATTTTCTGTGTATATGTGCTATGCCTACATTCATGTCTGTGCATCACATATATGCCTAGTGTCCACAGAAACCAGAAGAAGACATCTGATCCTCTGGTACTAGAGTCACAGAAGACTATGAGTTGCCATGTGGGTGCTGGGAATTAAACTCAGATCCTCAGGAAGAGTAACCAATGCTGTTAACTGCTAAGCCATCTTTTCAGCACCCAGGTCCAATTTAAAAAGAAAAATTATGGAGCGATGACCCTGGTCATAAACACTTACTGCTTACAAAGGACCCACATTTGGTTCCCAGCACCCATGTTCAAGCAGCTCACAACTGCCTGTTAACATCAGTTCCAAGGGGCAGCTGTCTCTTCTCTTGGCCTTCATAGGCATCCACAACACATGGCAGATGCTTAAATATAAACTTAAAAGTAATGTTTTTTAAAAATTTTTGAAAGTATTAAAATATCTAATTGCTACCCTTTGCCAAGTCTCAGGAACAGGCATTAAAAGTGGTTCTCTCTTCTGCCTTTCTGTGGGAGCTCCCCAAGCCCACTAAAAAGATTGGCCAACTTAAAGATATAGGAATCAATATAGGAGATGTGTCAGCAGTTAAGAGCATTGGTTGTTCTTCTGAAAGACCCAGGTTCAATTCCCAGCACCCACATGACACCTCACAACCATCTATAAGTTTAGTTCCAGGGGATCTAAGGCCTGGTTTCTGTTTGGCACCAGAAACTCGTGTGTTTCACAGACAAACATGTAGGTGAAACACCTAAGCAAAAGATAATAAAACAATAATTATGAAGAACATCAGTCTACCCCAGTGACACCCTCCTCGGCTGTTCCTCCCACTTTGTTCTGATCTAAAAGTTCCGGAGCTACCCAGGCAGCTATCCCACTTAGAGGTGGCCCAGCCACTGTGGCCTGAGATGTGTGGCCTTTATCTTCTCTCCAGATGACACCTTTTATCTTTCTGCTAGACCTCCATTGACAAGGAGCAAAAGCATCACCTGAGCAAATGATTATTAGTAGCACTGTCAGCTGGAAGGAAGGCGGGTCATGTCCCACCATAAGGAAGAAGTGGCTGACTTCACTGTAGCTGAGCTATCCTAAGTATGATGGGACAATACTACTTAGAGCCATTTGTGATGTAGAAGTGCCACATCCCAAGGTGTAAGTGATTGCATCTAAGTCTGTGGGTTTCCAAAAATGGGCTCTTCTCCCATTTCAGCTCTCCACCTGGAGTAGGGCATGGCTTCTGATGCAGCAGTGCTGGATGGACCTCAGAGAATGGGATATTTCAAACAGAATCAAAATACATCATGTATCCTATTACAATCAATTACCCAGTGTCAGCAAGGCTCAGCTTGTGCACTGGGGGGGGAAGGGCGGGGGTGGAATCCCCAGTGTTGCTGAGAATGTACAGAAAGCAAGCACTGTTGGTGGGTGGGGTAGAGAGAAAAGCATATAATGTGAGCACTGTGACCCACCACCCACTAGTGAGCATATATTCAAAGAAAAAGAAATCTAGATATACCAAAAACATACATATATCCCATGTCTATTGCAATACTTCTCACAATAACCAAGATATGGAACCAACCTATTTGTCCATTAACAGATAAGTGAATAAAGAAAATGTATGCAGTTGAACATCAGTTATTAAAATGATGATACCCTGTTATTTATAGCAGCTTAGATGAAACTGTGATAAGTAAAATAACCCAGCACAGAAACATTAATATTGTGTGTTCTCACTTACATGTAAAAGATAAAAATACTAACTATAAACTGGGCATGGTGGCACATGCCTTTAATCCCAGCACTCACAAGACAGAGATAGGCAGGATCTCTGAGTTCAGGGCCAGCCTGGTCTACAGAGCAAGTTTCAGTACATACAGAGTTACACAGAGAAACCATGTCTTGAAAAACCAACAAAAAAATACTAACCATATAGAAGTAAAATAGTGGTCACTAGAATCTGGGACTAGAATCTGGGTAGGGGTTGGGGAATGAAGAGGATGGCTATCAGGTGTGCTTGAATACAAGGAACAGACTCTAACAAGCTACAGCACAGTGAGGTCTCACAATACACAAAATGCTTCAAGTAAGTAGTAAAGAGGGTTTTCAAATCTCTCAGCACAGAGAGGTGAGGATCGGAGGTAGTGAGGGTGCCACTGTACACTGTAAACATGGTCTGATGGTGGATATGATCCACGCCATGACTGTTACACATTATATACATGGATTGAAATGCCACACTAAAGCCAAGCCTGCTTTGTATAAGGCCAACCTGAGCTAGATAGTGGGGATGACCTCTATGTACAATTATAGACCAATTTCTAGGATATACTCTTAAGTGAAAAACAACAGAAAAATTATACAACTCAGTAGCAGCCTGTGCTTAGCAAGTGTAAAGCCCAGGGTTTTATCCTTGATGCCCCACAAATATAAATACATAATATGCTTTCACTCCAGGAGGTGAGAAACAAAGTATAAATAGTACATATGTGCATGCATATAGTCATGTGTGCCTATGCCTTGGCTTCGACCTCAAGAACCAGAAAAATAAACTTTTCTGGATTACTACAACAGGAGAGGGACCAAGTGGCTAGAAGCTGGACTTTCTCTGAATGTGATAATGTACTTATTGATTTGTCATTAGACCAGTGACTTATATAATTTAAAAATATCAACTCAACATGGAAAGAAGTGATACTTAAGAACCAACATTAACGTGAGACAAATGCTTTCCTGTGTGAGCTAGAAATCCAATTGTGCAATAGTTAATCTAAATGAAATGTGAAACGGTTATCTGACTGTATCCTCCATGAGAAAGATCTTAGGAACAAAGAAAATAACTTTAGCAAACTCTAAAGCTGTTTCCAGAAACCAGACTGTCACTAAAGGAACTAATGCACTGTTCTGAATCCTGGAACAGGGAAATAACTGTCACTCTTGTTCAGAAACAAGATTTTAGGTAAAAAGAGAAAATGGTTATAAAATCAATGAGGAGAAATAAAAGGCTGCAATACTAAATTTAAAATATTAATATGAACTTATGATCTCTCTCTAATCTTCAGTATTGTTATCAATTCCTCCTGCTGAAAAAAGACTAGAAGGGACCACCATGGGCTGAGGAGATGGTTCAGGAGGCAAAGTGCATACCATTCTAGCATAAGGACCTACATGTGAATCCCTAGCGTTCACATAACTGTCAGGCATGGGTGCACATGCTTATAACCCTAGCCTTGGTGGGGATAAACAGAGAGCAGGTCCAGAGCTTGCTAGTAGACAATCTGGTGAGCGAGGAGGTCATTGAAAGACCATGTCCCAAAAGAGGAAAGGAAGACATTCAACATTGAGTCTGGCTTTTAAATACATGCACACATGCAAACACATACACTCTCTCTCTCATACTACACACACACACACACACACACACACACACACACACAAAGAAAAAAAATGATGAGCAACTCTTCAGCAATGAGATATCCTACAACCAGTTGATAATTTTTAAATCTCATTTTTAAAAGATATTTAAAGAAATTGATCTCCAATGCAAAAACTTTTAAGAGATATTTAAAGAAGTTGATGGCTACTGGTCTGGGATGGGAAGCATCAAGATGCACTATGGCATTTGTCAACACCACACCAAAAGGCGGCTTTCAAACCTGAACACATCAAGTGCTCAGAAGCCAGCTAGAAGATGCACTTCCTGGCCAAGCCCAAGGGGAAGTTAGAGAAGCAGGAAAAATAATGAAACAAAGCCTGGTATAATGGCCCACATATGTCCAGCACTTGGGCATCAAAGCAGGAAAATCTAGATCTCCAGGCTAGGCTGGACCATGTAGAAGGACCTAACCTCAAGAAAGCGGGGGTTGAGAAAGGAATAATGAAGTCAATAAATTTAACACAGTGAATATGTTAAACATCCATGATATTACAACTGTATCCATAATATATGCCCCTTAAACACCTTTAGAGAATGCTAGGCAACCAACTTCTTATTCTAAAAGCATAAATATAGAGCAGTATAGTGATATATATTTAATAAAATCAGTCGGGAATATCAGAGGAGAACCAACCACAGAGCAAAGACATGAAGGTCAGCGAGTGGTGACCTGCACTTTTAATCCGAGCTTTAGGGATGTTGAAAGAGGAAGTGAGATAGCTAGGCAGAGGGAGAAAGGGGAGGTTTTTCAGATTTCCCACACACTTCCTTTGTAGGCTAAGGAGAGAGAGGTTTGGAATCAAAGGATTTCGTTAAGACAGGCCTGAGGAGTTGTGGGTGAAAAGTAGCTTTGGTTTGTGATTTCTATCTCTCTGATATTCCAGATTTTCCCCAGTCTGGGTTTTCATTATAATACCAAATAGAATTCCTGCAATAGAGCAGAATCAAGAATGTAAGCATACTGGCTGATATGTGTGTCCCAGGGTAACCAGACAGGTTTTGTTTTAGTTTGTGACACACTGTAGCTAGAGCAGAGGGACGTGCACTGCTAAAGCCAAGTCACTAATGCACTCACTCAGCCACCAGACAAAGTTTCATCCAAAGTTATTCTTGATGAGACTCTTCTAGCTAACAAATGAAGAAGTTATAAAATATTGTTTTGTAACCATTACTGAAATAATAGATTATATTGGTCCATCTTATGTTATTTAGCTAAATACCTTCCCCTGGTTGTTTTATAAAACAAGAACTTTTTGGTACAGAATTGTGGGGACTACAGGATGTCCTCATCTTGGCAAGAGTCCTGAGATGTGTCACCTCTTAGCAGAGAAAAGAAAAAGAAAAGGACCCTGAGAGACAGCTTAGAGGGCAGGAAATCCTGCTGCCGAAACTGATGACCCGGGTTCAAGACCCAGAACCCACAGAGTGGGAGGAGAGGACTGATTCTCCTAGGTTGTCCTCCGACCTCCACACACATGCCATGGCCCAGACAGATACATGGAGAGAGAGAGACAGAGACAGAGACAGAGACACACAGAGAGAGAGACAGAGACAGAGAGAGAACAAGTGGTGTATATAAAAGGAAGCAAGCTCTTGAGATCTACCTCAGAACATCCTGCTTCTGTGAGGATGTCAAAATTCCAAAGGCAATCATGACCCCACTACACAGCCCCCTTCCACTAGGCTTCATCTCTTAATGCCCCCCGACTTTGACCCCACAAGACTGAGGCGCATACTCACCAACCCTTGAAGAAAAAGCCACAGCCAAGGCACAGCCCATCAGCTTCCTGTGTCTGAACCGATGATGGTGGACAGGTTTTAAAACACTTTGATTTCCAAATAGACATGGAAATAGTTGCAGATGGACTGGATTTTAGTGTAGGATCTGCCTCAACAGAACCTATTCAGGTGGGTGCAGAGGTGGAGGGTAAGCAGGTGAAAGGTGAGAGGTGAAAGGTCAGGCAAAAACTGATGATGGCCAAAGCCAGAGTGGATGAGAATACACTGGAATTTATAGCTTGGATTTTAGATTTAAAAATAAGAACATTGCGATATGAGAGTGCAAGCCTGTCCCTCCCACCTCCCTCTCTCCAGATTCAGAGAGGGCTAGAGGTGACTTTTCCTTTTCATAACACAACTAACTTTTAAGGGAAACTGGGTGTGAAATGGTTGTTCAGCCACTCTGCCATGTGTCTCAGATACCTCTGTGCTCACAGAAAGCTTGAGCAGATTCCTGAACTAGGTGAGAAGCTTCGAGTCAGGGCACCACCTTGAGAAACCAGAACACTGAAACATGAGCAGATTTCCCAGTGATCCTGTACCTGCCTGGTCCCTCAGCTATCTGAGCTGGTCCCCCCTCAGTGTGAAGCAGGGACAGAAGCTGGGGGCTGGCTAATCACAGGAGAATGGAAATTCAAGGTGACTGTCCTCTTCAGGCTAGGCATGGGTATTTGTAAGAACCATGGGGACGTCTCAGGGCTATAGAAAGCTTTGTGTGAATCTCTACACAGCAAATGCGACCTGACAGCAGAGATCCGAGTCTTTACACTAACTATAGCCTGGGACCTTCTCCTCTGCCATCATAGGGGGAGAAGCATGATTTTCTAAATAAGAAAGAGGTTAATACAAGAAAAAAAGTACTTGGGAGCCTGTGGTGATATGCTCAGGCTCATTTACCGGAAATGATCTGGCCTGAAAACTCCCTTTGCAGCTGTCTGGATTTGATGACATGGACCAGCGCTTTACAGACACCACTGGTTGGTGACGGCACAAAGGTCACACACAAAGGAGTTTCTGCTAATCATTCTAATCCTTGAAGGCAAAGGCAGCCTTGCCATCTGGAAAGGCCAGTGAGTCAGAAGACAATCTATGCATCAGAGCAAGAGCTGGTGATCATTCAAGGAACTGAGCATGCATGGGAGAGAGGAAGAGGAGGAAGCGATTTCCAGATCCATTCTTTGTATTTAAAGAGATCATGAGCAATATTAGAGATGAATGTAGCCTCCCTTGTCCCTGTGGCAAGTAATGCAGTAACAGATAATGCACTTAGCACCCTGCTGATGAGAAAGCAGTGACAGAAAACAAGGAAAATTTGATGGCAGATGACCCAAAGGCAGCATGCCCTCTAAAGAGGCTTATGACTCATCATCACAACACCATTCTGTCCAGAGACAGAAAGTCAAATGCATCTCACTGAATTAACCTGACAAATTTGTTCAGCATTGATGGTTATGTGACAGCCACAGAAACCAAATACCTGAGCACCCAGCATGCCATGCTCCTTGGCCATGTTGACTTTTCTGACATGGTTCTAATGAGGATTGTTATACCCACTTACAGTCTCATAGATTGTAGCGAGTCAGACTCACAAGCCAACTGGAAAGAGTATGCTATTAAATGAGTGGGCCACAGACTTCCCCTAACACTATACTGTTTCTAGGAAGCAGTCCAGCAGTTCAAGTTGGGGCCACAGTAATGCTCACTGAGTTATTGCCCACTTGGCATCTGGAGCTTTTATAGGTAAGAAATCATCCATGCAGACCTAAGGAGGTATCTCACTTGGCAAAGTGTTTGCCTTGCAGGCATGAGAACCTGACTTCAATTTCCAGAACCCATGGAGAACACCAGGCATAGTGGTGTTAGTATTTTGTGCTTGAAAACAATTTGTACGCCGCCAAGAGAGCCATATTAGGTTTATTAAGGGAGGGGGGACAAAAAGAGAGCAGAGGAGCAGAGAAGAAAAGAGAAAGAGAAAGTCTTCTACGTGGTTAGAGATTTTAAAGGGTAGGCACACGCCTACATCAGAGGGAGCAAGCCCCTGCACTTCTGCACATCAGCAGCTCCTGCAGGTGGGGGCGTGGCTATAAACCAACAAGTGGCACATGCGTGTAAGCCCAGCATTGGGAGGCTGGGACTCACCAGCCAGCCAGCCTAACCTATTTGGTGAGCTGCAGTCCAGGGAGAGATCCCATCTAAAAAAATAAATGGTGGACAGCACCTAAGGAACAACACCCAAGATTAACCTCTGGTTTATACATGTGTGTGTGTGTGTGTGTGCGCGCGCGCGCGCGCGCACACACACACACACACACAGAGAGAGAGAGAGAGAGAGAGAGAGAGAGAGAGAGAGAGAGAGAGAAGGAAGACATATTCAAGGAGCTTGACTATGCATTGGTAACTACTGTTGTGACCATATTATATACTAGACTGATTATAGAACTAGATTGGTAAGAGTTGGTGTGTGTTGTCTTTTGTCTTCCAAAGGGAAGTGGGGACATGACATTCTGCAGGTCAAGAGGTTCATCTTTGGTTGGGTGCACTGTGAGGACATGCTCAGATGCTTGCACGTCAAGCCTGTGCTAGCTAAGGCAACCCTTATAAAGAGTCTTGAAGATACCTACATGTCCCAACTCACCACAACCCTTGGCAGTTGTCATCTGTTGGGAAAGACACCACACAGCCAACTTCAAGGCTCCCATTTCTGCCCATCTGAGCTTAGGTAATGGGTACTGCCATCAGCAGCACAAAGATTTCCAAAGAGCAACCTGTCACTAGCACAGCTGCTCTGTGGCCTCCAGGTGGCTCCAGGCAGGATGCAGTGGCAGTGCCCCTTAGAAGCCTGTGTCCTTGGGGCTAGCTCAGAGATGCTCCCATCCATCCCTAGCTGGTTCTCAGAGGTGAAAACATCAAGGGACTGCTTGTCATGGAAGCACTCTTGTGCTATCAGCCTTGAAGATTTCTGCTGGGATCTGGGCTGGGAAGGCTATCTCACTACAGGTATTCTACCTGTCACTAGCCTGCTATATCAAGAGCTGAAGTGCATCATTTCCCTCTTCTGTGCTGCAGCTGATCTTCAGGAGGCAGAGGCTGAGTGCCTGGCAGAGTACCCAGGTACAGCTATGATGAGTAACCATCAGCCCACAGACTGGAACTCAAGTAGTAGGGAGGGTAATGGGTGGCCGACTGTGCCCAGCATCCCTCAGGGAGAGTTGGGTGGGAGGGACACCTGCCTTTCTTCCTCAGCCAGCCAGTGAACAGTTGCCAACACTGAAAAAAAATATATATAATGATGCATCAACTCATCTAGGTCAGAAAAGATCAGGCTCTGAGGTACATGCTGTCATTCTTACAATCTTCTAGATAAGGAGCCTAGGACTCAGGGATCTGGAATATACTCACACCAAGTAGCTGCACCAGTAGCTTGCTATATGGCCAGGAAATTTGACTCTGAAGGCAAAAAGCCTCACCGATCTGATGTCCTATGTTCTAATTATATTACTACTATGAAATCATGAGACATCATAGGGGATCTACAGAGAAACTGAACTGAGATTTGGACATGCTGGTTTTCATATGGGGAATATTTCCTTGTAACTCAGCATCTTCCATTAGTTTTTAGGTTTTAGATTTTAGCCATACTGTAGAGACAGTCCTGCTCAGCACTGCGGGCAGTGAGCCATCTGTTCTGACATCAGTGGATGTGCAATCTTGTATGTATCCTTTGAGAGTCTCACAGGTGTGTCCCAGCAAGAGCAGCACATGGCCCACAGTTAAGCAAAGACCCAGAGGAACCCTCATCTGGAACCAGAATCCACCTAGCAGACTGCAAACAGGTAATGCCCAGAGCTGTGACCATGAATCTGGGGGTGATTTGCAATGAAAACATATTGACAAAGATGGCTAAGAACAATGTGTCATGCTCAGATTTACATTGTCACTTGGTCTGGTCCGTGAATGTACCACCCCCAAAGAGGTTCAGATCTTTAGTAAATACCAAGCTTGCTAATGTTTTCCTTGCAAAAGAAAGAAAGGAAAAGCTTAAGAAATGGAGTGGACGTGGAGCAGAAGGTCTAGGGAAATGTGCAGGTGTGCAGAAGCAACCAAGAAAAAGACATCCCCCTCCTACAAGAAACTGAAGAAGTGCAATGAGCAGGCAGGCCACAGTGCCTGGAAGTAGAGATGTGTAAAAGGCTCACTAAAAGATGACTCTGATAGGCTGAGAGGCTCAGAATCTGTCTGAAGCAGCCCTGGACCAATAATCCAGTCTTATTTCATCTGACCCTCACATCAACTCCAGTGGAGACACCCATCACCCTGATAATATGCAAACTGGGATGGGTGAGCAGTTGCTCCAAAACGAATGAAGTCCAGTTTGTATCCACTACATGCCCTGGCAGGACCCAGCTAGTGCTCCAAGTTCTGAATCCTATTCTCAAAACTTCGTGCTCCAAGCCTGCCTGTACCCTGAATAGCATGACCCAAAATCCCTGAAACTGATCCTCCCATCCCAATAAGCCCTCTGTGAAAAAAAATCAGTGGCTTCCTAGGTCTCTTCTACACATGACAAGAGCCAGGGCTTCTGATCCTGTGTCCTAGGGTTAGTCTGTCCTGCCCTCAGCCAGCATGACTACCCTTCTCAGAAGCAATAAAATGGTGAAGACACCCCAACATTCCCTGCTCAGCAAAGTTTTTCTCTAAGTTCAGAGCAAGCCTCTCCTGAGAAGAGAGGTTCCCAGTGAGGAGAGGGGAAAAGCCCTGACTTGTTGTGGCCACAGACCTCTATCCTGCTGGAAATTCCTCCTCAAAATGTGTTTCTTGAGGTGGAAAAAAGCCACCTGAGTGTTCTTTCATGGTCCAAGAAAATAGGCTTGACAATCTACAGATTCAATGCACTTCCCATCAAAATCCCAACATAATATTTTATGACCCTTGGAAGAACAATACTAAACTTCATTTGGAATAACAGGAAAGCCAAGATTGCCAAAACAATTTTGCTCAACAAAAGAACCTCAGGAGGCATCACTATCCCAGACTTCAAGTTATACTATAGAGCTATAGTAATAAAAACAGCCTGGTACTGGCATAAAAACAGACTTATGGATCAATGGAATTGAATTGAGGATCCAGACATTAACCCAAAAACCTATGAATACCTGATCTTTGACAAAGAAGCCCAAAATATTCAATGGAAAAAAGATAGTATATTTAACAAATGGTGTTGGCATAGCTGGATGGTAGTGTGTAGAAAAATGCAAATAGATCCAAGCCTTTCACCCTGCACAAAATTCAAATCCAAGTGGATCAAAGACCTCAACATAAACCCAGCCACACTGAACCTGAAAGAAAAGAAATTGGGAAATACCTTCCAATGAATTGGCACAGGTGACCACTTCCTAAATACAACACAAGTAGCACAGACACTAAGAACAGCAATCAGTAAGTAAGACCTCCTGAAACTGAGAAGCTTCTGTAAGGCTAAGGACACAGTCAATAGGACAAAACGACAGCCTACAGAATGGGAAAAGATTTTCATCAACCCTACAAGTGATAGAGGACTGATCTCTAAAATATATAGAGAACTCAAGAAACAAGAGCCCAAAACCTTGAATAACTCAATCAAAAAATGGGATTCAGAACAAAAAAGGGAATTCTCAGCAGAAGATTACAAATGGCTGAAAGACATTTGAAAAGGTACTCAACATCTTTAGATATCAGAGAAATGCAAATCAAAACATGTTTCAGATACCACCTTACACCTGTCAGAATGGCTAAGATTAAAAACATAGATGACAGCCTATGCTGGAGAGGATGCAGAGCAAGGGGAACACTCCTCCATTTTTGATGGGAGTGTCAGCTTGTTCAGCCACTCTGGAATGCAGTATGGTGGTTTCTCAGAAAACTGGGAATTAATCTCCTCAGGGATCCAGCAATACCACTTCTGGGTGTATACCCTAAAGATGCACAGTTGTACTCCAAAGGCATTAGCTCAACTATGTTCATAGTAGCATTATTCGTAATAGCAAGAACCTGGAAACAACCTAGATGTCCCTCAACTGAAGAATGAATTAACAAACTGTGGTACATCTACACAATGGAGTACTACTCAGCAGTAAGAAAAAATGATATCTAAAATTTGCAGGAAAATGGATGGATTTGGAGAATATCCTCCTGATCGAGGTATCACAAACGCAGAAAGATAAGTAGGGGATGTACTCACTCATTAGTAGACTCTAACAAAAAAGCAAAAAGCAAAAAGCAAAGCATGTCCAAGCTGCAAACCACAACCACTGAACAGCTTGGGATCTGAAACACCTTGGACTGACTGACACCTTGGATCCTTTTCCCCCAGAGGAACACCTGACTCAGTCTTGATGTGGGGGTGAGGAAACTGGATCTGCCAGGAGTGGATGCTGAACTAAGCCATACTGGGACCTTGGGACCTCCTGCCCTTGCTGAGGAGGAGATAAAGAGATGTGACTGGAAGGGGTGGAAGGAGGAAGGGAGCTTGAACAAGGATATACACGAATAAAAAATATGACTTTATTCATAATTTTAAAAAAAGAAAATGGGCTTGATTTGGGCTTCCTGGGTCACCAGGGACAGAATGATAATGGCATCCACTATCCAGCCACATGCTTGGTATTTGTCATTTACTTTTTTATAAAGCTCTCAAACCAGTTCGCCTGTGGCTTGGAGGCTGCAGGATGGAGCTGCAGTCCCTGAGGCCCTGGCAGACTTTGATCCTCATAGTGAAAACCCTGCCCTCAGCACAACCGCCTAAGCAGGTAAAGATTAATTGAATGTTCTGCCTTAGCTCCAGGCTGGCAGCATCCTGGTCTGCCGCTTGCCGTGTGTGAGAATTAGTCTTGCATTTGTGGTAAGCTGGCAGGGACAGCTTGGTTCCTATCCCCAGGCTTCAGGGTATGACTGAGTCCTTTCCCTGGTGACTCACAGATACAGGCTTCATTCCCATCTCTGTGGCAGCTGTGACCTCCCTTGGCATCTGTCACACAGAGACTGACTTCACAGCCATCAAACACCCAGCAGATTTGTTTCCAGGACGGCCTGTTTACTCCACCATAGCTGTTTCCAAGCTGCTGCCTACCTTAAAAGGTTCCTTCAGAGGCTTCCTGTATCCCACACATTTCCTGTGCCTAAAAAGGGTGCAGGCTTACCACAGCTGCTTAGGGGCTGATGAAACCCCAAGTTTAACTTTCAGTAAACAGTTTGGATCCATTCACTGCCACCATACACACCCTGGGGCAGGGGCTGTAATCTCCTTCATTTCCAACACATTTCAGTCTGACTTTAAGTCCCAGGATTCTAGAAAGATCCAGAGTTGGGGAAGTAGGAGGAGACACTGTGTCACCATAAAAGGGCTCTGCCTTGGGACCCAGCATCACCTAATCACCTTACCTGTGTATCTACGGCTAAGTTAGAGCGCTGCTTCAAGTCCGAGGTTCCTCACTGTGCAATAGAGAAACTGGGTGCCGCTGATAAAACAGTGTCTGAAAACACAGGGCAGGCATGAGTCACGTGGGCCCTGTGTACCACCGGCCTCTCAAGAATGACATACCCATGGTATTCAGTTGTTTCTACCCTCTTCAGGCCTGTGTTTCTTGTACATGGGGTGTACCCACTCTTGTGTGTGATGGTGTGGAGATCAGCAGAAGCCCTGCATGAAGGTTCTGACTGGAGCTGGCTACATTCTCAGAGGTCTGAGAGAGGATGAAGCAAGACCCCCAAGCTTTGGGAAGAAGAGAGGCCTTTGGGTCCTGAAGGTGAAGGAGCCCAGGCTGTGGGTTCAGAGGCAAGGGAAATGTAACCCCTTCTCAGATACTTTACCTTATCATCCTCAGAAGTAGGGCATGTCTGCTTTCAGCTGGCTGTTATGAGGAGGTCTCTGAGCTTATGGAATGACTAGGAGTCTGGAATGATTTTTGGATCTTCACCACCCATGATCATTCCCATAAAGGCCTACTTTCTAAGGCCCTACGAGGGACAGGCCTTGATCAAGGTTTTTTCATAGCTAAAACCCTAAATGCCTGGACTGGTCCCCTCTTCTTTCAGTATAAACTCAGGAAGAACCGTCCCTCTGTGACAGAGTGGAGCCTGCCCATCTTCACGCCCAGGGGACAGTTTGACAGCATCCTCACACAAGCCTGAGACTGATGCTGTGATTCTGAACACCCTCTCTGAGCCTGTTCCTCCCTCCGTAAACTGCCAACATAGTGTCACCTAATGGCATTGCTATAAGGTCTTCTTGGCATAATGCCTGTGACAGGACACAACGTGGATAGCAAAACTATGATTTCATGGCTAGAAAAATCTAGAGAAGAGATATATCTCATGACTGTAAGCTACAGAGTAGAACCCAAAGACTGGAATCAGTCCAGACCTACTTAATGTGCCCTTGGACAAGTCACTGGGCCTCCAGCCAATGGAAAGGAGAACCTGCCTCTCTCAGTGTGATCTGAGAATGCACTAGACCAAGGGCTTCTGCAGGTTGGGCATTAAGTTTTAAAGCTTTAGATAAACCCTGAAGACATGTCACAAGGGCACATGGCAAGCCTTATTTAATGTCCCATTAGCACAGGGAGTGCATGGCCTAGAATCAAAGCTTGGTAAGGGTTTGGTTGTGAATAAATGCATTTAGTCTAACTCTCTTAACTTTATAAGGGCTAGTGTCCTGTAGCACAGAGGTGATTAGCCACTTATGGAAGAGCTGGTGCTGAGCTGGGGGTTCGAACTTTGCTTCCTGACCCACTTTCTGGACAATACCACCATCATTTCCAAGACTTTGGTTCTCACTTGTCCTGGCCTCAGCTGCTTTCACTCTGTGTGCAGACTGCAGTGTCCCAGACAGCAATGCCTCTGTGCATCAAGGTGAGTCCAGACATCACAAGAGTTAGGAATCTGCCTTGGCCCCTGAGAGCCTCCAGAGAACTCAATTCACAGGACGCCACTGGTGCTGATGGTTAGAATTAATAACATCCCCTGCTTATCTGATGCTCCTGGTGGAAGACCATTCCCTGGAATTCATGGCAGCATACAGAAGATGGTAAAAGTTCTACTGTCTGCCTGGGGGAAGCTGAAGAGTTGATGCTGCAACAGGAGATCTCAAGGCACTAATTCTGAAAATCACACAGCTCTGCAGATAGGAAGGGACTCAGCTGTTTCTGGGAGTTCAGGTTCCTGCCCAGCCCACCTTTTCCACCTCCAATCCCTTCTTCAGGGGGCCAGCTCCAGACTTAGCACAGCAGGTGCCTAGCCACAGTTGGGTTGACAATAGGCAAACCACGCCTTTTAGACTCTCCCCTGATTTACAGAAGCCTCTGAACACAGCTCAGTGAAGCCAAGTGGCCCTATTTCATTGAGTAAAAAATGGACAGGATTTGTTGCATGCTGTTGACATCTTTTAGAAGCTAGAAGATCAGCTGCTAACGATTGAAAGAGAATTCTTTCTGCCTCCAGAGCCAAACCAGACCTTTGTCCTGAAATCCAGAGTAGTTCACCAAAGCAGTGTTAGGAGCTTGGCTCCACAACACTCTCTCTACAGGAATCAACTTCCTGTTGATGTGATAAACTCCACTAGCAAAAGCAGTTTGGGGAGGAGAAGGCTCATTTCATCTAACAGCTTTAGTCCATCATGCAGGAGGGTCAGGGCAGGATTCTGGAGACTGGAACCAAAGAAGAGGCAGTGGAGGAGTGGTACTCACTGGCTGGCTCTCCATGGCTTGTTCATCCTGCTTCATTATACAGCCTAGACACGGGGTGTCCAGGGCTAGCATTGCTCACACATCAATCATTAATTAATCATTAATCATCCCACATCAGTCATTAATCAAGGAAATGCCCACACAGACTTGTCTACAGGTACATTTAATCAGTTGAGGGTCCCTCTTCCCAGACGACCCTAGCTTGTGCCAAGTTAGAAAAAGAAATAAAACTATCCAGTACATGGAGTATGTTATGTGTGAGCTCACAGTTCCTTTTGTTAACACTTGAGTGTGTTTTCTCCCACACAGTGCCCCTAAGGGTTCTGGGGAAATAATTCTGAAAAAATGTACATCCTCTCTTCTTGGTACCTACAAATCCTAAGGCAGCATCAACGTCTGAAAAAGTTTGCAGTGCAGAAAAGAGACGTGGAAAAAGGAGAAAAAAAGAAAATGGAAGAAACTGTAGTGGTAAAAAGTAAGTATGCGCTATTCAACCTGCCTTTTCGCCTTTGGTTTTTCTTTGGGAAGCCACACTTCCCGTCCACTCTCCTAGCCCTGCGTGTCATATGGTCCTGTTTGCTGAGACGATTAAGTGGCAAAGCACTCACACACATTCCATCTACGGGCCACTAGCCCATCCAGTGCAGAATGACACACTAAGGATGTTTGGAGCTGTGCCACGACCTATATATGGCTTTGGGGTTGACCTGTCTGGGGCAATTAGAACAAGGAAGCAACAGACACACGTAGATCAGGTGGGTCATGCACTATGATAGAAATGCACCAACAGCCCGGAAATTCAGCCCTTACTGCATACTGCTGAGTGCAGAGGTGGACTACTAAACCTCAAGCTCTCAGCAGTTCATAATGATATCTGTTCAGGAGCACGATGGTTCCATACACAATGTGTTCTGTAAAAGGCAATGTTAGCACAATACTGGAAAATATGAGGTCAACACAGCCTGTTGCAACTATACAAGGCTCTGAGTCCTATATTGAGCATGTGACCTATAAAGTGCACTATGAGTATGAGTTTGTGTTCTGTGCTGTATACAAGCACACAAAGAGTTGTATCCAGGGCATTGTGAGTCCTACACAAAGTGATATGACCTCTATTCTGATGCATTACAATCTGTGTACTTCAGACACACACATGCATGCACATATACACATGCACTGTGAGCTCTTCACAGGCCTCTGTGAGCTCTGGAACTGCACTATGTGCTTAGTCTAGGACACTATTAGCTCTAACTAGCCATTGTGTGTTCTATTCAAAATCACCATGAGCTATAAAGATGTCTACTAGAACTATACAGAGTGCCAGGAACTCTACACAGCTGTGGTGTGACACAACATTGGGCTATGGTTTCTATGCTGGGCACTAAGAGCTGTACATGGCATTGTAAACTCTACACAAGTACATGATAAGCCCTGTACAGGGATAATATGAACTCAGCACCAGGTACAATGGGCTCAATGGGAGTGATGCTGTGAGTTCTATACAGAATACATGATCACTATGAGCTGTGTACATGACTAGGAACTGCATGTGTGTGTAGAATGAACGTGATACATGGCACTGAGACTCAGTGGAGCTTCACTATGGGTTCTATGGTATATACAGGGCAACACACACACCCTCACAGCATTGGAAACTGCAGCAGGAACTACAAGCTCTAATGAGTACCATGTGGGTACAGTATAAGCTAAAAAGGAAGCACTATGAGATTGACAGAGTTTGTCTACGAACTGTGAACACAGCACTGAGTTTGATAAAGCTGCACCATGCTCTCACTACAGATGTTCTATGGGTGTGGATGAAGTGATTGGGATCTTTAAAGGGCATTGTGCTTTATGGTTCCTACTGAGATCTGTATAGGGCACTGTGGACTATATAAAGTTTACCACAACTTCTGTATATCTCCCTATGAACCCTGTACAAGGCACTATGAGATACACTCATACACTACAGTCTGCTGCTGCACTTGTGAGCTGTGGACAGGTATGTTGTGACATGAACAGAAGGTTCTGGAAATACAGACAGGAGGCTGTGAGCTATGACAGTAGAACAGGACACTATGATGTCCAAGTGGTGTTGCATCTGCAGAAGCACTATGACATGAACACAGCATACTATGATGTCTAGATTGGACACTGTGAACTCTACAGGAGGCTGTGAGCTCTGTACAGGTGAATTATGACGTGAATGCAGAGACATGTAATGTCAAGACCTGAGCTTTGTAACTGAAATGAAATGAGATTGTGATGTCTACATGTGTGCTCTGTACAGGTGTATTTGACATGGACACAGGGCAATAGGATGCTCTGTAAAGTTTCACTGTGACATGAACTCAAAGCACTGTGCCCTCTAGATGGTTCTTGGTGCTTTTTCCAGGGGCATTGTAACGTGAATGTGAAGCAATGTGATGTCAAAATGAGATACTGTGAGGTCTGTGCAGGTACACTGTGACATGAAGGCAGGTCACTGTAATGTTGAGAAAAAAAACTCTGAGACATAATGTGATATCTAGAAGGAGCCCTGTGAGTTTAGTGCAGGTACATTGTGACAGTAATGCATGGTGCTGGGATGTGGAGATGAGGTACTCTGCTGTCTAGGTAGTATATCATGTGCTTTATAAAGGTACACTCTGCATTGAACACTGAACACTGGCATGTCTAGATTGGACACTGTCCTCTGAGTAGGTGATGATAAATGAATGCAAAGCACTATGCTGTCTAGACAGGACACTCTGAGATATATGCAAGTGCACTATGACAAGAACATGGGGCACTATGATGCCTACACTGAATTGTGGGCATTGTGACATGAACATCAGGGACTGTGATGTATAGATGGTACTGTGAGCTGGGTGTAGGTGAACTGTGACATGATCACAGCTCACTGTAAAGTCTAAAAAGGACACTGGAAGCTCTGTACCCATGCTGTGTGGCATAACACAGGTTAATATGATGTTTATTTGTGGCACTGTAAGCGGTGGTCTCTATTTTACCTGTTATCGGCTCTAAAATGGTTCCTGGTTCTTTTTCCCTAGTCCTCAGTGGGAAGGGTCAACTGTTTTCCTGTGTTAAGATGGCTTCTGGGCTTTTCCACTCTAGGAGCAGCAGCCGGAGGGTTAGTCTGGGAGAGGGGAAGGCGAGACCACAAAACACCTCAGAGCCTTTTGTTTGCTGGTAACCGTTTCGACTTCAGCTCTGAGAAACAGACTGGAACAGAAAACTCAGAGACGGGGAATCTTAGGAAAATGTGTCTAGTGACAGAAGGATTCTGGGTGTCCTACACTGAGGTCCACCTGGGAGGCTGGAAGAGGATATGGAGGGCTAGAGCTGACAGCTAGACCGGCTGGCAAGTCTGGACGCAGGCAAATGTGGTGACTGAAAGAAAAGAAAGATCCAATTTTAGCCCCCAAAAAATCCCATTAGGGGTATGGGGCAGATTGGCATGACCAAAAATGAGTGGGTGATAGGGATATCTCTGAAAATACAATTAAATGGTGGCATCTGGTGAGCCCAGAATTGTGTGCCTCCCACCCTAACAATGGAGAGGCTAGAAAGAGAGCCAGAACCCCAAAACCCCTGCAGGACTGAGGATGTGGAACCGGTGTCCACAAGGAAGGAGATGGGCCACCCTGATACTACTATGTCTACCTGAGGCTCCTGTAAAATATCAGGATCTAGTGAGCCATTAGACAACCATTTTGAGTTATTATCTAAGGGGTACATAGGCCATTTCTTTGTGCAATAATGGATAAGCTTGGTGCTGTCTAGATAAGACATAAGACAAAGCCACTTGAGAGTCTCAAGAACGCATCCTAGAGGTGAGGATGGAGAGATTTTTTTGCTGGCTTATTCCCCATTATTGAGGCCTAGAGGGGAGGGATTCCACCAATAAATCTGGGTCATCACCCAGCCAATGAGTGGTTCCTAGGAATCAATGCTAGCTACCACTGAGTACTCATCAGTTCTTAGGGTAGGTGTTAGGACAAAGACAAAAACAACACTAGCCACTCCTGAGCACTTTTCAGTTCTTAGGGTGGGTGTAAAACCAATGCTAGCTACCATTAGGCACTTGTCAGCACCTAGGGAAGGTGTTAGGACAAAGTCCAGGAGGAGGATCCAACAATCCAGGCTGGGCTTCAATAGCAGGGAAGGCTAAAAAGCTAGAAATGAGTGTCAGGCAAGAACTATGTTCCTGTTTCCTACAGGAAACAGCTTTATTATTCTGCTAAAGCAGTGCTTCTAAACCTTCCTAATGCTGCAACCCTTTTATGCAATTCCTCATGAGACTAGAGTCCTACCAGCAAACCAGACCTGAGACAGTAGTTAGTGGAAAGGGAAGACTTACCAGTCAAGGCTGGTGGTGTTCTAACACTCTGCAGCAGGGCAAATGGAAGATGGCCTGGTAGTGATCCCAGCTCAGGTTCTCCTAACACCTATGTGCACCTAGGCCCAGGAGAGAGCCTGACCAAGTCACAGCACCAAAATGTTGGTTTCACATGTGAGAACAGACACTACCAGCTATCACACTAGAGTTTATTTGAGAAATTGCCAAGCTGGTATGAGGAAAGAGAACCAGAAGAAAAAGGAACAAACTTCCAGTGGCTTCTCCTTTTAATAGAACAGGAGGGCATAGATTTACATAGCCACACCTGGGGTCATGCCCTCCATATACAGTGTGTTCTGCCATGTTGGATTATTGGACTAGCACGCTTACCACATGGCTGCTACATGCCAGGAATTCTTACACACAGAGTTCACCCAAGACCATCCAAAAACACAGATATTTATGCTATAATTCAAAACATTAGCAAAATTAGTTATGAAATAACAACAAAAATAATTTTATGGTTGGAGCCACCACAACAGGAAGAGCTGAATTAATGGGTCACATCATCAGGAAGGTTGATAACCACTGGTCTTGATGAGGAGAACTATGAGTTCTCTTACAGCTACATTGTGACATGCTCACAGTGCACTGCGGTATGTGTACAGACTTCTGTGTCCTCTGTTCAGGTTCACTGAGATTAATATAGACCACTGTAATGTTTATACAGGGCACTATGTGGTCAGTGCAGATACACTGTGACATTAACATGGGACACCATGATGTTTACATGGTACTCTATGTCCTGTGTTTATGCCACAGAACAATGTGGTGTCTAAATGGGGTACTCTGAGCTCTGTGCAGTTCCATTGTGGCATGAATATAGGACACTGAGATAGCTCAATAGATAGGGTTCAGTGGTCTCAGTACAGTATCACAGGGCATTGTGATGTCTAGATGGGGGTACTGTGAGCTGGGTATAATACATGCACTGTGGCATAATCTCAGGCCAATGTGACATTTAGAAGATACACTGTGGACTCTTTAAAGATAGACTGTGGTGTGAACACAAGGCACCATGATATCTAACCAGGTACTGTGATCTCTGTACAGGCATAGCATGACCCAAACACAGTGAACTATGATGTTTAGATGGGTTATCGTGAGCTCTGCATAGTTGCACTGTGTCATGATCCCAGAACACCATTATATCTACAAAGTACACCTATGTTAAGATCACAATTTATCTATACTTATCTGACAGTATTCATTCTAGTTGCACAATGGCCTACAGACAGGGCACTATGATGCCTAGAATATGATCCCTATATACATGCACAATAACATAATCCCAAGACACTGTGATGTCTGTATAGAGTACTGTGTGTTCTGTAACTTGAACATGGGGGACTCTGATGTCTACACAGGGCATGAATATAGGGCTCTGTGATACTCAGTACAGGACATTGTGAGCTCTGTACAGGTGTACTGTCATATACACATAGCACTGTGATGTCTTCCCTGGACAGTTTGAACTTGACATAGGTACACTGTGCTGGAAACACAGGTCACCTTGATGTCTAGACTGGGTACTATGTACTCTCCTCTGATGCACTGTGACATGAATACAGAGCACTGGGAGCTCTGTATAAGTGAATGCCATGAACACAATGCACCGTGATTGTTGGATGGGAACATGTGCTGTGTGGTGTGTATACTCCTATAGCATGATGACTACACCTGTGCACTCAGAACTTCTTACAGAATACTCTGACATCTATGTGGTGCACTCTGTGCTCTGGCCTAGGAACTTTGTGCTATGTTCAGGAGTTCTTAGCAAGGAATGGCAAGTTTTATACAGGTCTCTCTGAACTCTTTACTTTGATTTCTACACCAGTGAATAAACTCTACCCCAGTCCACTATGAGCTCTATGCCCGGCATGATGAACTCCACTCCCATGTACCAGAGCTCATGCATTATGAGCTCTGCACCTATGTGCTATGAGCTCCATGAAAATTAGTGTGGGCTCCTCAAAAGCTGAAAATAAATTTACTATAATATCCAACTATACTTCTCTTACTTCAGATATACTTATTCATCCATGTTCATTGCTGCCCTAGTCATAATAGCCAGAAATTAGAAATAGCCTAGATGTCTGTCACCTGATGAATAAATAATGGAAATGTTCTATATTAGTACAATAGCATACTTTTCAGTCATTTAAGAAAAATAAAATTTGCAGGTAAATAATGGAGCTATAAGCAATCATCCTGAATGAGGTAACCCAGACTCAAAAATATAAAAATTGCATGTTTTCTTTATATGTGGATGTTAGCTTTTAAGCCTTAGATACGTGTTTCAACATGAATAACCACATAGGTTAGGTATTAAGGGACCAGGTGACAGAAGATCTTCCAAGAAAGGAAATAGGATATGCTATAAATAGTCTAAAGAGATGAAGAACAAACCAGAATAGGAGAATTAAATGGGGGTGGGAAAGGTAAAAGAGTGAATGTGGAGAGAGATAACTATCAGTAAAGGCTGATTGAAAAGCCATATGAAAATGCTCTGCTGTAGAATGTATTATATTATATATATATATATATGTATATATATGAGGAGATATATATGTGGGAGATATAAATATAGAATTTAAATGGAGTCACCAAATAATGGGGAATACAGTGCCCTAACTAGAAATCTTATGCCACCAAATAAAACCTCCAGTGACAGGAATGGGTTACTTCGTATTGAGCTATTGGCTAAAGGGGTCCCAAAGATCCTTCAGGTATGACAGGCTATTACCAAGGTCAGTTGCTACTCTCTATGAACTGATGACAAGACCCTATAGCTGAAGTCACAACTTACATATGTCATCAAACGTGGGAAAATGGAGCTGGTGCCCAGCTAGAAACTTCACCACTACTGACTTGTGTTCATGGTACTGGGAGGTACTTTATATACAAGAGAGGGGAAAGGCTATCATTGGTATCACCCAGCTGCAAGCCCTGTCACATATAACAATGACCTACTTGTAATAGTGGTATAAGTGTGAAACAAATATCAATTAAAGTAACCAACTACATTTTGATTGGTTTGTGGCCCACTCCATGAGATGGAATCTGTACCTACCGCTGCTAAAGTGGTTAAGAACCTAAGACTAGATAAGTCAGAACCCTGCAGGAAACAGCTTTATTATTCTGCTAAAGCAGTGCTTCTCAACCTTCCTAATGCTGCAACCCTTTTATGCAATTCCTCACATTGTGGTGACCCCAAATCATAAAAAATAGATAGCCCAGGGACCTAGGGTAAAATCAGTAATACTGATCTTAAAAAAAAAAGAAGAAAAGTAATGATAAATGACACCTAATAACACTCTGCTATACTCAATAGATCAGTGCTTGCTCAGTCATCATCAGAGACGCTTCTCCTGGAGCAGACAGGAATAAATTTAGTGATTTGCAGCCAGATATTATGCAGAGTGAGAGACCTTGAAACATTCAGCCCCTAAGGGATATTTCCATCAAACCTCCCTCCAAGCTCTGAGCACCCCATAAAAGAGAGTACAATAGTCAGAAGGGATGGAGGACATGAAGAAGCTCTACATCAGTAATTCTCAACCTTCCAAATGCTGCAACCCTTTAACACAGTTCCTCATGTTAGAATGACCCCCCCAATCGTAAAATGGTTTTTATTACTACTTCGTAACTGTAATCTTGCTACTGTTATAAATTTTAATGTAAATATACATGTTTTCCAATGTTCTTAGGTGATTCCTGTGAAAGAGTTGTTCAACTCACAATAGAGTTACAATCCACCAGTTTGAGAATCACTGTGCTAAAGGAACATAGCAATAAAATGACTCCTAATGATATATTGCTATACCCATGGACCAGTGCCTTGCTCAGCCCTCATCAGAGAAGCTTCTTATAGTAGATGGGAAATGATATAGGCTTACAACCAGACAATGTGCAGAGAATGAGTGACTTTAGATCACTCAGTCCTAAATGGGATGTCTTCATCAAACACCCCCCCCCAGGGGTCATGGATTCATGTGGAAGAGGAAATAGAAAGATTCTAATAGTAGAAATGGCATATGACTCACTCCAATAAAGCAGCAGCATCCAGACACAGCAGGGCTGATACACATATGAACTCACAGAGATTGTGATAGTATGCATAAGACTGGCACAGGTTCAAATCAGAAAAAAAAAAATCTCAGCACTGAGAAAGAGAAGCAGACACAAAGTTCCAACTCTAACCAAGAAGCTGTTTGCAGTTTACATCAGAGTATGTCAACCGAACTCCAGCACACTCCCATGCCCAGAAGTAACTGGACAACAAAAAACACACACCATCACACCATGGTTTTTATGTGCCTTTTGTTTTGTGTTGGTATATTTTTGTCTTCTTGGTTGTTTCATTGTTTTGATTTTTTGGAGGGGGTGAGGAGATGAAGTGAGGTTGGGTGGGAAGGGAAGTGGGGTAGGATCTGGGAGAACTTGGAGGAAGAGAAAGAATATGATCCTGTAGATCAGAAGCTATAATGGTAAAGTCTCACTGACATGTCTGCCCAAATGTGAGCTGAGCAAATGACACCAATGAGCATGCCAAACTGGATGAGGAAAAGCCCACAAGGCCTCAGGCCTACACAAAGAACTAAGGAAAGTTGGAATGGAGAGAGGTGGTCCTCTGCAGGAAAGAATACACCAATTGGTTGTTTGGTGCTAAGAAGTCAGTCTTTCACTAAAATTCATATTAACTGAGAGAGAATGGTCTGGAAAATATACTGCAAGAAAGATTGACATGTGATGCTACAACTGAAGTTTAAGGATAAAATCTTGTGCTCAGTAGAGTGAAGCTGTTGCTTGAAAGAGAGAGCACAGACCCAGCTATTCTTGACAGGAAAGAAGATGCCTGATTTCATGAGCTGTGGAAGAAAGGAAAGTGCAAGAACCACGGAGAGAAAAGAAACTTCTGCTTCCATCTCAGGCATCCTGGAGCAGAGCTGGGCTGCAGCCCAGTCTTATCAGCATGTGCAAAACCCTGCACACAACTCCCAACACCTCAGATACCTATAATATTTTCCTTAGGGATGCAAGGTTTAAACCTATCCTTCTATTGGAAGTTGAGAAGCTTAGGCACAAGATTACAGACAAGAGGTCTTTGGCAATATTGCTCCAAACATGCTGATGTGCAGCATGGCACGCCATCTTGTTCACCTTTGGTGCAGAGGCCACCTCGCCATCTCAGAACTTACTAAAGGCTTTTAAATTTATCAATGTGTTCTCAGTTGTGGAGGGAGAACATCTTTGGCCAAGGAGTATGTTCTCTGGGAAGTCCAGAGGATAAAAATATAAATAATAGAGAATTTATTAATTTTTTCATTAAGATGTAAGAATCTGGCTAAGAAAGCTGAAGCAGGCTGGAGAGACGACTCAGTCAGTAAAGTGCTAGCTGCAAATCCATAAAGACCTCGGTTTGGATCTCTAGTACCCACACTTTTCAAAAAAGCCAAGTACATGCCTGTATCTCTAGCTTGGGGGTAGGCAGAAACAAGAGGATCCTGTAGCACCACTGACCTGCAAGTCATAAGCTTCAAGTTCAGTTGTTGTGTCTCACAGCAAGGTAGAGAGTGATTGATGAGTACACTTCGTATCAGATTTGTGGCCAGAGCATGCATGCATGCGTACATGCAAGCAAACACATACACACACACACACACACACACACACACACACATACACACACACAAATAAATAAATAAATAAAATTTAAAAGTTGAGGGTACTACTTACCCCAGTTTACTCAGCTGGAGATGACTACAGTCAGAACATAGCTGCATTTTTAAAACTGCTTCTTCTCAGCTACTTCACCTGGTCTTATTAATCACCCTGCTGCTGTAGAATATTCATTCACAATGAAGAGGTATTGCTGTAATTGTTGTAATAAAAATCTGAACAGCCAATAGCTAGGCAGGAAAGATAGGTGGAACTTCCAGACAAAGAGAGGAAGAAGATAGCCAAGGAACACAAGAGACACCATGAAGATGCAGAAGTCAGACACAGAATTAGAGGTAAAAGCCAAGTAGTAGAATGTAAATTTAAAAAGATAGATTAATTTCAATTATAAGAGCTAGTGGAGCAAGCCTTAGCTAAGGCTGGGTTTCATAACTAATAACTTACCATGTTAATATTTGGGATCTGGTAGCCCAAAGGAAGTCCTAACTACACATGGCACCAAATGAGGAACATGTATTTCCACATAGGACCTAAGAAAGCTTTTAAAAGAAGTTCTAAACACACAAATATGAAGCTAAACACAACTTCCTAGTCCCGCAGACTCTCAGGCAGGTCACAGCATTCAGAGATATGGCTTCCAGCTGCTGCCTGTGGGCTTGAGCCAGACAGCACCTTGCCTATGGAACAATGTAGTGGGTTTAATGCTTGGCTCACACTGTGGCCAGAGAAGGCTGCAGGTACATAGTAAAGTGGTCCAGACTAGAAAAAAAAACTTTAAACAGATACAGCAAAAACTTAGCATAGTCATAAAAATTAATACTTTAAAAATAATAAAATCTTTAAAGAGAAAGTAAAGTAATATAAAAGAAAAAAAACATGTAAAGATGGGGAATACACAGGGCAACTGGATCCTGTATGGTGTTTTGTTGACTTTATATTTTTGAAATGGAGATGAGTAAAAGGCAACTGCTTAGCGACATTGGGTTATGAAAGGGGATGCTGAATTAAACCAGCCTATATACTTTAGAGATGCCTTGGGTTCAGGATGAATGTCCAGAAATGTGTTATGTTAGGTAAAAGTTATGCCTTTGTTTTACAGAAAACAAAAAATTATGGTTCTCTTTAAAACTAATGAATATCAAATCTGATGAGGTAGACTTTCTGAAAATCTTGGCTACAGATATGAAGAATGAAACCAAGAAAGACCACAGGACATATATGCTGATTCTTCTACTATGAAAGAACTCTGAGACTGGATGAGACATGATAAATCTTGTTGGCTACAGAGTCCTCATGACTTATTATTACATACCATCCTTTCATATGAATGAATAAATATTTATATTATAATTTGGCTATACAGTCTAAACCAACTTATCAAGTTAACAGATGCCTTTTACCTGATCAAACATAAAACAAAAAAAGTCTTTAACTGATTTATATATACTGCAAATTCCAAATTTGTGTTAATGCAGATATGTATGTTTCCTTTACAAGTTTATGTGTTTTTAGAAAAAAGGAACAAGTAGGCCAGGTGATCCAGACTCTCAGAATGCCCCTGTTGCAGTTTCCTCAAAATTCTACAACCAGAACAACTTCAAAGCCACTAGCTGAGATGGTCAGTCTCACAGACTATCCAGGCAAGATTTTAGGTAAGTTCTATACTTTCCTATCACACAGAGATTAAACAAAAAAATAATGGTTAGCTCTCCTAGGACTTGACCAATATCCCAATTTTCTCAGGGTTCCCTAAAAATACCATTACCCCCAGACAATAGGAAGCAGCCTAGAGAACATGACACCCATATTTTTAAGGAGGTAGAATGGGTGTATTTTGGTCATTCAGTGGGTTTGCCATTGTTTGAGGGGTTGATTACAAGTGATTGTTGATCATGGTCAAGAAGAAAATTGAACAAAGATTAAATTCATGGATCTCTTCCTAAAGGGGATAAAGGTGGCTATAGAAATAATAGATAAAAGGATAGATCACTGAATCTACTTCAAACTAAAAAACTATTAATCTCAAATACTTTACATTAATATAGATTTTTGTATATTACTATAAATTTAAGATTACTTTTGTTTAAAAAATACTCTAAATATGCTTCTACTCTTGCTTAAGATATTTTTGTTGCTGGATAGTGGTGAGTGGTGATGCACACCTTTAATCCCAGCACTTAGGAGACAGAGGCAGGTGGATCTCTGTGACAGCCTGGTCTACAGAGCAAGTTCCAGGACAGCCAGAACTACACAGAAAAACCCTGTTTCTCTTCCCAAAAAAAAAATTGTTAGTAATACAAATTTAAGGGTTTTTGTTTTCACACAAATACAGGTTAGTAGTTAACTATCTAATAATCATATCTGTGGCCATGCTAGGTATGTTTTTTTTCAAGGTCAAACAGAGATATATTTCAGATAGACAGCTGGTCCTCAAACATTTCAAAAGCCTACAGAACATGAAATTTAAGATATCTTGATAATCTAAGGCTTTTCATGACAGTGAGACATGTCTAGTCCTGACAGTATCAATCTACTTCAAAGAAGGATGATGAGCATAAAAAAACCCTACATATGAAGTTTGCTTTTATTGTGGCAAAAGTTAGCCACTGGGTAAGAAACTGCCCCTGCCTCAATTGCTGACATTATGCTGTCCAAATTGAACAAGCAGGACACAAAAGAGAGCAGATGCTAAACTTTGCCAAGACAAGGTAGGGCAGACCTTCACAAGTTTTCTGCTTCACAAAAAGTGAAAATGTGCTAGGCCTATAGGATAAAGATGAATGCCTCAACATTGCAGAAGATACCTGGGTGACTATCCATGAAGCTAGTTCTTTGTGTCATTTCTATAGTTTTAAAAGTTGTTTGCTCTGTACTTCCTGTTTACTCAGGTAATATTATAATCATCTTAGGTCTTCTATGGAGTTAAGACTAGGTAGTTATAGTTACAGTTTTCTTTGCTACCAAATTCATAAAAGAAACTTATATAGAAGATGTAAAGTTTATAAGTTGGAAAGACATAAAAGCTTAAGATATTTTTAAGATGGCAAAACAAGTTATAAGAAAAAATAGTTTAGGTATAAAATGTTAGATTTATCAATATAAAATAGATAATAATTTCTCAAAATTTGCAAATACAAACTGGACATTGTGAATGTAATCCTTACTTGATAATTGTTCTAATAATATATATAGTTTTACTATCTTAGAGTTAAAACCTTTTCTTTTTATTTAGACAAAAGGGATAAATGTTGTAGGATATATGTACACTGTATAAATATGTACAGCTGGGATTGCATAATAATAAGCTGAATGGCCAACACCTAGGCAGGAAAGATAGGTGGAACTTCCAGGTAGAGAGAAGAGGCACACAGGAGATATTGTGGAGATGAGGAGCAAGTCAGACACACAGAATGGGAGGTAAAAGTCAGGTGGTCAAATGAAGTTTTTAAAATGTGGGTTAATCTGTTAGACAAGCTAGTGGAAAATATCTAAGCTAAAGCCAAGCTTTCATAATTAATAAGTCTCTATGTTGTTATATGGGAGCTGGCCACCCAAAAGAAAGTTCTAGTAGACCCTGCCACACAAGTGTACAGCCTGCATCTGCCTTCTGTGGCAAACATCTTGCCTTACTCACAGAAACACCTATGAGGCCCCAGGGCCCATTTGTCTATGGGATGAAGCATTCTCCTCCTCAAAAGCAGGGGAATGAACCAGATCACCCTCAAGCTGGGGTTTTCAATCAGTCAAAGATCCTTGTCTGCCACACCAAAAATAGCATTCTAATTGACAGTCTGTAAAGAGGCTCTCAAAGACATAACAAAGGAAATCAAATTAAGAGGTTCCCTTTCTCAGCTGCCAGAAGAGATGGCATTGGCACTTTCCCAGCAGCTAATGTTTTTAACTGACTTTATATATTCTGAGGGACAGTGATCAAAGCCAGTGCATGTAGGGAAAAAAAATGTCTGTCTCTATGCTGGGCAAGGCTAAACAATCTGGAAGTGTAATGTGGGATGTCTTTCTGTAAACTGTGAATATGCTTTATTATTGATTAATAAAGAAACTGTTTTGGCCTATGGCAAGGTAGCTTAGAGGCAGACAGGAAATCCAATCAGAGATAGACAGAGAAGGACAAAGTCAAGAAAGTCATGATCTAGCCATCCAAGAAGAAAGATGTAAAAAGTACTGGTAAGCCACTAGCCAGGTGGCAAGACATCAATTAACGGAAATGGATTAAGTTATAAGAGCTAGTTGGTTATGATCCTGAGTCAAAGGCCAAACAGTTTGCAATTAATACTAGCCTCTGAGTAATTATTTTATAAGTGGCTGGGGACTGCAGGTGGGAAAGATTCCTCTGGAATGTGGGCCCAGATGGGTCAGAAACTTCTGACTACAGAGGTGGTCATCAAGAGACCCACCTAACCCAAGGGTCTCCCCACACAAATGAGATGCCTGGATTTCTCCCTTAAACATCATCAATGCAATTGAAGTGTTGGCAAGCCCTGGGCAAGCTTGTGTGCACAGGATGTTGATGACCCTATTGGGAATGAAATGCCCACTCTTTATCACGTACCCCAGTCCATCATCTTAAACCTCTGGAGTTGGCATTATTCTTCTGAGTCTGTAATTTAAGAGTTCATTAATGCCAAAACCAGGACTAGTATCTCAGACCCCCAACTCTGAGCCTAGTGTTCTCTGATACAAAATATCACTACTTTTCTAAAGCAGTCCTTTTGCCTGGCAGAAGCCGAAAGCCTGGGACAGGTGAGCTTTGTTAGGTGTGTGCTAGGAATAGTGATCCAGACAATGTCCTGTACCACAAACACAGTGACCAAAGATTGCCTCTGCTGGCCACATGTGTACCCAGGTGACACAGGAGTGTACTCCTGTGGTCTCTGTGACAACCTAACACCTATAGCCCAGGGTTCCAGACAAATGAGGCTACTGAGTTACTTGGAGCAAATACCACTCGGTGTCAGATTCGGGATAATTCTTTACATAAAAAGGATTAGGAGCCCATAGCCAAGGTCCTCTCACTCTCTAAGTTTGAGTCATCCTTTGGAGTCAAGAGATCTACATGTGCTGCCATGTGATAGAACCCAAAATAAGCATTAGCCACTCCCATCCTCATCAACCCTTGGCAGTGACTCAGACAACTCACCCATGATAGCCAGCACATGCCCCTGCAGCAGGGCCAATGTCAGGGCTGCCTGCCTCCTTGACTCTATTCTTGGATATGTTTGCAATTTTTGTCCAGAGACATTTTGAGGCCCTGGTTTCACTTACTCTTATTTTTCTAACCCAGCTCAGAACTCCATTTTCCCAGTCATTCCAAGATCCTCGCAAGCTGTTTCCAAATAAACACATTATGGCAGGCCACCAGCACCATCTTCTAATCAAATAGATGAATCACAAGGCAATTTCCTTTGGACTTTTTAAAATAGGATTTTTCACTCTCACTTCATTGCTTTGACTGGTCTAGTGTTTATGGAGAAAAAAAAATGACTACTTTCAAATATTTCTAATTGGATTTTTTAGGCAAATTAAAGCCAATGGCTTAAGTTGGATGCCTCCCCATCTTGCTCCATATCCATTTTCTGACAGTCACACATGTGTTCTTCCTTTGTAAATTTTGGAGCTCATTTTCCCAGAAGGATTGCCACCAAAATCATGTGAAAGCTAGCCATTATCTCCAAGTGAGACACCAGCACACGGCCTCTGAATAACGCTAGGGGATCATGCCTCAGTTTCTCTCACACTGTGGTTTTCCTTATAGTCTGACAGTTAATCCAGAGGTTAAACTCTTGATAGACTAAAAGGTGCAGGAGCACCCTGATGTTTATTTATATGATCACTGCCCCAGTAAACCTAGGTCATAGTGGCCTAGATGAAGTTCCGAAAGGGAATGTGCCTCTAGGATGCTTAGTGTCTTTGGTGTGCTCTGAAACTCTTTATGCTACCTATAGCCTCCCTATTTGGAGAATATAAATATTGAAATGTGGAGTGAGGTAAGAGTCTTGCTGTCTCATTGATATGTGAAGCCATTCTGTCCTCCGTTCTCCAACATGAAGACACACACACACACACACACACACACACACACACACACACACACACTTGGGGGGGGGCAGGAATCACCTGTATAATCCTTTACAGAAACCCTTAAGTCCTTGGCTTGCATATATTTAGTTTCCCCTCCAATGACCAGAAAAACAGGTACTTATACCTATTTCTCTGTTTCTATGAGTCAGATCAGCTAAGCCCTGAAGGCTTAGGGGCACCTGGTCCTCTGTGGCTGGCTTCTAGGCAGTGCTTTACCTGCATCCCATGTCCTTACTCCCGTGAAATCATGCCGGACGCATGCCTAGCCTGCTCTGGCTCTGGGCCCTTCTGTGATGTTAACTGACGTCTGTGGGGACCAGACTTTCTGCTTTACTGGTACTGCACATGTAAAATCTCTGCAGCTATGCACACATGCTTCCAGAGGCCTCTCTAGAATGCATACATATTCTAAGAGAGCCTAGCGCACTTCAGGACTCCCCCTACATAAACGGCCGCACTCAGCACTCCAGTCCAAGGCAGTAGCACACTGCTGCTCACCTGAGGTGGACTTCACCTTCCAGCTCCAGCCAACTTCCTCAAACCTGAAGGAGCATCAGGGACACACCCTGTTTGGGAACATTAGTCACTTGAATTCCCAGCTTGAAACTCGGCATACCCTGAAACTTCTCCCCACTTTATCTGTCCAGTTCATTTCCTCCATATGTCTTAGAAGATGAATTAAGTAAACAAGACAAGGGTGTCACATTCATACCTCGTGATATTCCTGCGAGTCGGGTGACATTCCTCTCCCCTTCAAATGAATGGAGTCAGGCTCAGTCAACTAAGACCCCTTGTTCTAAACGACCCGAGGAGCTGAGTTTTCTAGCACTGTTGATCCTAGCATAAGCTTAGTGGCTAAAACAATAGAAATCACTGCTACCGCACTTCTGGACACTGGACCTCGGAGCAGCGTCATTTGAGGCACATTTCATAAAGTCTCTAGGGAGAAGAACCCTTCCATGACTCTCCACCTTTGGTGGCTCCAGGTTGTCCTCCACATGTAACTCCACTGTCCCAACCTCTCCCGTGGTCACCTTCTCTGTGAACTAAGATCACTCTCATTCTCTCTCTCTCACTCTCTCTCTCTCTCTCTCTCTCTCTCTCTCTCTCTCTCTCTATCTATCTATCTCTCTATCTCTCTATCTCTCTATCTCCCCTCTGTGTATCTGTCTCTGTTTCTGCCTGTGTGTGTCTGCCTGCCTGTTTGTGTCCATATGTCTATCTGTCCCTATCTGTGTGTCTGTCTGTCTCTGTTTATGTCTCTATGTATGTGTCTGTGTCTGTGTCTCTCCGTATCCGTCCCCCTCCCCATCCTCCCATCTTGCACATCTGTTCCTCTCTCTTCCACATCACACTGCAGATTCTCATGCAGCTCTCTTCATTAACCATCACGCCCGCTCCCCGCACGGTACCATACATAGCTGGAGCTCCTACAGTACAGCTGAGTTATTTGTCTAGAATTGTGCTGGGTCTGGCTCCGCAGCCCAGGTTTGCCTCAGACTCATGCTGCTCCTGCCTCAGTCTTTCAAGTGCAGCAGCATCTAGCTTTAATCAAGTCAATTTCTTAGTCTGCCTTCTCTCCTGCATTTAATAACTCATGTATTAGTAAGGAAAATCAAGACTGAACTAGAAATTCACCTTTCTCAAATGCCCCATTACCCTCAAAGCTCAGCTTGCTGTGTCACATCTATCAAATCATTTTGTAATATTTCTCTCATTTGAATTTTACCTTGGAGAAACAAACACAATCCTTTCCAAGTACAATACTGTTCACATTTTGTTTTATTGTCTTCCTTTCCCAGTGATGCCTTCTTCGTTCATTGGGGACAGTCAGATTTACTGCTAATGAGGTTTCTGAGGACAAGGACAGTGTCTTAGTCATCATGTTCCCAGCACCCAGCAGTGCCTGCCTGTGTGAGAGGAAGGTCTACTTCGTACCACAGAGACAAGTTTCAGCTCTCTCGGGAGGTGGTATAGGTCTCATCAAATCCCACAAGCACTCTGTCCTCCAGACATTACAGACAGGAAAGAAAAGAGAATGTCACTCTGTGGTACCCAGTGTGTCAACACCCAGGTCTGTCTGACTCTAGAGCCAAAGCACTAATGCAGCGTTTTCTGGACCTGCAGTGCCCCTCATGGTCTCCAGCCTGGGTCAAGCCGCGAGTCCATGCATGACACTGAACACAGCTCCAAGCTGCAGATCTGCCATAGAGAAAAGGAGGGGCAGTTTCTGGAAGAGTGGGGAAAGTTGTGTTGGTTTTGTTGTTTTTTTTGAAATGAGACTTCTCTGTGTAGCCCCGGAACTCACTTTATAGACCAGGCTAGCCTCAAACTCATAGACCCACCTGCCTCGGCCTCCCAGGGGCAGGGATTAAGGGCATGTGCCACTACTGATCAGCAAAAGTTGAGTTTTAAAACAGAGAAAAATTAATATGAAAATGCATATATGCAGTGTGTGTGTGTGTGTGTGTGTGTGTGTGTATTCTGGGTTTGTGGTTTGTATGAATGGTGGGGATGTATGAGTTCACAGCATGTATAACGGAAATGTGTGTTATATGTGTGTGTATATGACATGAGGAATTCTGTCTTCCTCATGGAGCCACCAAAGACTTGTGAAATTCAAGAAGAAACTCCCATGAAAGTCCCAATTCATGCAAGGTGCTACGCTAAAAAGTAGAGGTGTCAAGGGAAAATAAAAGACACGGCAGTCTTAGTCTTGAAGAGGTTCCATTTGAACTGACAGAAACAAACTCAGAAGCTGGTACTAAGCTTCACGGAAGAATTCACAACAGTGAGGGATGAAAACTAAGATTTCTGAAGGTCCTTGCTGCACAACAGAAACAGATGTCACCCTCACAGCCACTCACGAGGGAGGTATAGTTTGCAAAGACGGGAAAACTAGAAACGTTTATCAATCCAGAGACACACTCTGCCTCAAGTAAAGTCAGAGCCAAAGTTCATTCTGAACCTGTGCGGCCTAACTCTTTCCTATCAGCTCCTAGTACAATTTCATGAGCAATTCAAAGATATAAAGTGAACAGATGTGGAACTTTGCCCCCAACTTGGAAAAGTGCCAAACAAAACATGGCAGCCACCTTTGAAAAATTCAGAAGCTTGAGGCTTTCAGGAGATCCCATGAGTGTATCACTATTGGGGTGCCTACAACCTCAGAAAGATAATGAGGTGGCAGGGAAGGAAAGTGTAGGAGGAGTCTGAAGAGGAACATCGGCAGGTTCTATTCCAACAAAGGTCACATGTTGCCCTTGCAGAGATGCCCTGGGAGTCAGGCCAAGCCATATTAGGGGCACAGGGGGCAAATGGTTTGAGCTTTGTGTGGCTAGATCTCAGGCTGGAGATCACTAATTCCCACTGCCTTCAGCTAACACACACACACACACACACACACACACACACACACACACACACACACGGGGGGGGGGGAGATTTAAATCTCCCCTAATGCTTTAGAAAAGCCTAAAACCATGCATGAGCCCTCAAGGGACAAAGCAAGGTCCATCTGCTCCATTAGAAATTTACCAGCCCCAAAGTAAAGGTCAATCGGCTTTGATTATAGCTCATCTTTATATGACCCAAAATACTTCCCAACTCAATCAGCCAAAAATATCTCTTCTTTACTGTGAACCATGATTCCAAAGGATAGAAGTCAGGGATTCTAAAAACACAGACAGCTGAGGACAGAGCCAGCACTAATGACAGAGGTAGTGTCACTGTCTGTCCCTTAGAAATGCAATTATTCTAAAAGCCACTGAAAGTAATCATCTTATTTGGAGAGGAAAACGGAATGCTTTCCTTTTCAAAGATTTTATTTATTTTATTATAAGACATATAGATAAAAACTTGCATATTTTAAAAAAGATAAAAAAGGTAATAAAACAGACATTTTCTCAGTAAGAAATATGTTCATAAATATGCTTTATCAAATGTTAAAATGGTTATTTGCAAAATAATAATAAATAGAACATAGCTGTGGCATACAAGGATCAACCCAAAGGATGAGGCCTTTTTTTTTGCTTTAGGGAGAAAAAAAAAACCTCTTAATTATATTTAAAGTGCAATCATTTTGCACTTCATGTTACCAATAGTTGAGATTTTTAAAAATATATTTTATAATAGCTCCATGATTTTAAAAACAACAAAACGTAAAAGAGGATTTGACTAAATAGAATTTGGTGAAAATAGTTTCATCAAAACAAACACTTGTAAGACACATAAGTAAACAATTTTTGAATCTATAAGTGCTACACATATCAGCTTCTAAGTCTACAAATCTCTGTGGTCTTTAAACAAAAACTGTTAGTAAGCCTTAGTTTCCAGCAAATTCCAACACTTCCCTTCACAGTTTGATTGAGCATTAATAGTCACAACTGTGATGAGGCCAGTTCTACACTGTCACTCCAGGGAGATAAGTTTGCAGAAAACCTCCTCCTTCCAATAATCCCTCCTTTCCAAGATTTCCTTAGGACTCAAGGGCATCAAATTCACACAGAACAAAATGGGCAAAACTCCAATGATGAGACATGCCTGTACAGGCATTCTTCAGAAGCTTCAATATTCTGCTGCCCAAAGAAGAAAAAAAACTCATGTGAACCCCAAACATGCCCTTAAATGAGTCTCGGGTATCCATGTAGCAGGTCAAGCTATTCCTATGAATAAATACTGACTCTTGACAAAGATCTTTGCTTGCCTGTGCATTTGGTTGCCCATGAGGCTAACCTCTTGGTTCCCATCTGTAAAAGGGAAAGCCACCTCTAACAATGCTTATGTATTCAATCTAATATAGATCATGGTCCCAAAGGCCTTCGACGATGTCCACTAGTGAGACATCTGAGTAACACTGGACGCCTAGAGCACGGAGAGGTCATGGCAAGACTTTGACTTGAGCTTGAAGGCCATGTTCTTGTTGTTTTTGGCCACAATCTTGCCCCAGAAGCGCCTGGCTTTCCTGGGGATGCTCTCCCGCCTCTTCTGGTAAGCCAGCCTCCTCTCGTTCTTCTCCTTGCTGTCCCTGCGCAGGCGCACTTGCCGCACGATACCCTCGAACAGCTCCTTCACATTGTGCTGCACGGCTGCAGAGGTCTCGATGAATTTGCAGTCAAACACCACCGCACAAGCTCTCCCTTCTGGAGGGGAGGAGGGGAGGAGAGAGTCAGACAGGGCACAGAGCACGATTCTGCACAACATGGCCAGGCTGGAGGATACTCCTCTAAAGGTTCACTGGGGTAATATGGGGCAGCAGACTGTGGTACAGACAGAGGGAGATACTAGGGTGCACATCCACCCCAGGGTAAGAGTAGAAATAGACCATAAGAGGATCCCAGGAAGCTGGTCAGATCTGACTCACCACAAATTCACTATATCAAAGTGTAATTTCATCCAGTAGAGTAATACTAATTACAACAGCAAAAGCCATAGCCTCCTCTTACTAAAGGTTTGCTACATTCACAAAACGATGCCAAGCTCTTTCCAAACACGTTTCACTGCTCCTAACTATCATGGAAAAATTGCCATTATCCTCATCTGACAGCACAGCCAGTCTTACTCCATACTCAACCTTATAGTCTCTCTTGACTCAGTTTCCTTCACTAAGAGCTATAATTCTAATGCTACTACTCAGCTTTCCTCTTAAAAAAGAAAAGGTCTGATTAGATGGGAGCTTTTGAGAACAAATGATCTTATTAATATACAATACAGTTACTTCAAACTAGTCCAGCTTTTCTACAGCTCTCAATTTCAAATACTCCACTGGGTTTAGTGACCATGTGTCCAAGTTTTAGTCTAAACACTGAATACTGTTGCATCCCAGCAAGACAATCCGACTGTTTGGGAAAATTGTCTTGACTAAGCAGGGACAGTTGTACTACATCTACATTAAGCCAATACAATCTCGAGGGCCCTAGAAAGAATTTGGAGACAAACTTATCAAGTAGGAATTATTTTTGAACTAAGTAAGACAAAGAAGCAGGTGTGGTCCCATCAGACTGATGCCCTCACAGAAGTTTAGGAAGAAGGTGCTGGGTTAGAGAATATTGGGGTATCAACAACCTGAGCACAATGCTATATCTTTTGTCTCCTAACCCAGAGCTCCCCGCCCTTGCATTAACAGGCTGCTTTCCCTCCCCTGAACTTGGGATCTGCTTGGAGAACAGAAGGATAGGAGCAAGGGTTAAGACTGCCCGTAAATTACTGAGGATGCTCTCTTCCTTAGAGTAACTCTAGAACACCCAAGGGGCAGTGAGGAGCCTAGAACCCTTCAGCTAGATCAGAGGATAATAAGACGAGATGACTAATATAAACGATGGGAACCATGGGATTCTTAGACATGAAACTCCATGGAGCATCTCGCTGAGCCCCTGGCTGCAACCTTGCTGGGGGAAGAAGAGAACCTGCCTTTAGGCCAGTGTGTGCGATGCAAGGGTGGTACCCAGGATTGCACACCCTCTCTCACCTGACACAGACACTTCTCGGCACCTCACTAAGTCACTTTTGTTGCCAACCAAAATTATAGGAATGTCTTCCGTCTGCCGGGCCCTGCGGAGCTGGATCCTCAGCTCAGATGCCTTCTCAAAGCTCGCTCGGTCTGTGATAGAGTAGACGATCAGGTAGGCATCTCCAACCTGCATGCAGTGGTCCTGGAGCCATTCATTCTCACCCTACAAAATAAGAAAGCCTTCCATGAGCTCAGGCTAGCCTGAAAATTGAGATGTCATTTTGCAAAGAAACAGTATGTCTGTCCCAAGAAAGAGAAAGGAAGAAAACTGCTTCTAAACTTGAAATGCTGGTCTCCAAGATGTCTAAGGACAAAAAGAAAGGCAGTCTGCATCATTTAAAGTTTTTTCCAAAAAAAAAAAAAAACTTACTCTCCAATTACTACTACAGCTTGAGCTGATATGATACATAACTATTTTGACAAACAGTATTTCCAATTTCAATATAACCTGTCATAAAAAGGCCTTTTCTGACTCCCAAGAAGCTTCCTTTTTTTCCGAAAAGGGTAGAATGAAGAATAGGAGAGTTCTCAATAAACAAGTGATCTTGCATTTATGCTGAGAGGCCTAAAACCTGTCAAAAGCCACACTGGGATGCACTATTGAGTAGGCTTCACACAAGATGGTTCTGTGTCATTGAAAATAAGTGGCCATGCTTGTTTGAACTTTCCCTAAAACAAATATGCTCCTGTGGCTTTTAATAGAACTCAGGGCAAACCACTGCAATTTGTTTGTTCTTGGGAGCTCATCTGTAGATGACCCGTTCCTCTGCACAGTTTTGTTCTTCAGAAGTAAACACTTTTAATCAAGAAAACGAGCCCACCTCATCTGGAACATCCACTATGTAGGACAAGGTCACTCTGGCACCAAGCAGCCTGTTAAAAGCCAAAGTCCTAAAAGAATACACTGACAGCAACAGGGCATGCATACCTTATTTTCCCACATGTCCAGAAGGATAATTGTTGCACTCTCTCCATCAACAAACAGGGTTCGCTCATATGTATCTTCTAGAAAAGAAAGAACAGTTGCCATCAGAGTCTGGTGGGTAAGAAATACTTGGGCACAAGAGACTCCTGTAAAATCCACACTAGAAAATGCATGCCATCAAGGCTGAGGAAACAGCTCTCAGTCAGTAAGGAGCTTGCTTACTGTGTGAGCACAGGAACCTGAGTTCCATCCTCAGAATCCATGTGAAAAGCCAAGCATGGTGACAACCTGTATAATCTTTGCTTTGGGGAGGCAGAAACAGACTTGTCCCTAGGGATCATGGCCAGCCAGCCAACTCAGTTAGCTCCAAGCCCAGAGGTTCTGTCTCACAAAACAAGATGGATGGCTCTGGAAGAACAACCCCTGAGACTGACTTCAGGCATCCATGTGCACATGCATACATATTCACACATATATGCTCTCTTATGAGCACATACTTCCCATACACACACAGTGAGAGAGAGAAGTAGACAGAGACAGAACATACTTAGTGCATTCACAACAAATTATGTAAATATACAAACATTTGCAAAAATAAATTACTATTGTAAGGGCTAAAAAGATAGCTCAGTGACCTCTGACCTCTCTGTATCTGCATGCACATACACACATGCACACGCACACACACAAATGTTGCTTCCCTTCAACATGCAGCACATGGTCCTCCTGTCCGACTAAGAGATCTCCCACAGCTTTTGCATGTGAATGGCTAAGTCACTTGAATTAAAAGAAAGTAATTTCTATCATTCTTGGGTCTTTTATGGAGGAAAATCATTTATAAGGATAAATAAACTCCCTAAGAACTTGTGACCCCAATTCAATGGCCAAAGCTATGAGAAAGCATTAACTATGATAACTATGTTAACTATGATGGGACATTTTAACTATAAGCTCTATTTTCATAAGCCTCATGGAAAATGAATCCATTGTGTGTTTCAGTGGGTGGTCTTCAGAGCCTCTGAACTTAACAATGTTTCTCCTCTTTGCAGAAACCCAAGAAAAAAAATATTTTGAGACTGTCTCCAACTGGACCATCATTTTCTTGGACTCTCTGCTCCATCTGCTTGGTGGTAATATGTTGAGATGGGGTCTTGCTAGCAGCTCTGGCCAGGCTAGAACTCACAGGCTGGCCTGGGAGTTGTCTCCTGGGGGCTGGGATTACAGGAAATGCGCCATCACATCTGCCTTCTTCATGCTTAAAAACAAATATATGACACATTCTCCAGCTAACACAGCTTGTGTTTTTGCCTTAAGTACAACACCGGCTTCAGTTAACGGAAACGTTCCTCTGAACTTGAGCCTATATGAAGGCTGAGAGCAATCAAGGGCCAGAGATGCTCCATCTGAAAAAAAACCTGTCAGGGGTCCAAGGGGTGGGCTGTCCTGGGATTTTTTTTCCCAAGAGAATTTCCCATCAACCTTGTAGGATGTCCCCATGCCTACTCTGGATTTCCTATTTTTAATTCCAACTTTTGAAAACTATAACTTTCATAACAATTTATGTCTTTTTGGTCCTCGTGCCTAACTCTCTTTCTTTAGTTATCTGCAAGGCTTGCCCCTGCTAAGGGGGTGCTTTCTGGGTGTAAGTTTAAAATCGCACGAGAATTTTGAACTTCTTTTCCTGCTCTGTGCACCCTCGCATCACCAGCAAGTGTTCGACACCATGCAATTGTGTTCTACACCGTGCTAGCTCCTCCCCTCCCCCAGCCCATAATGTATCTGTCTCATTGTATATGCTCAATATAAACCTGTGCACGGAATGAATGAGCAGTAAATGTCATGGTGTTTTGGCTATGGGCATACACAAACTTGAATTTAAATCTGGGAGCTACCCTTTCTTACCCATGTGGCTCTAGATATGTACATTCCCTAAGGCTCAGTTTTCTGGCCATAGGCACTGAAGCTACAGACAACAGAAACAGAAAGACAAATTGGAGATGCAAGTCAGCTGTAAACTGTGTCTATTCTGCATGTACTACAGACCAATATTCTGCTACATGCTCATTGCTCTCTCCTGTAGTCCCCAAACCACCACAGAAAGTAGCTTCCCACTTATACTGGTGAGGAAGCTTCCTGAGGTAAAGAAGCTAGCCCAAGAGCAATTAGCTGAAGTCTGTGTCACCTTGGGGTGGGGCAATCTAAACCTGCTCCTTACATTCCAAATCCAAAGCCAGACTCACAATACATGTGTGCGGACCTTCTCACCCAGCTCCATCCTAGCTGTCTTTAAGGCCACTCAGAGATCTTTTCCATCAAGCCTTTTCTGGTCTCCACAGCCACAACTCTCCAATCTCCACTATCCCCTTGTAACTCAAGATACTGTCACATCTAAACTTTCTTTCTAATTGGTATATGTCTGACCACCACTGCATATTGTAAAACTGCTAAGAGGAAGCTCCAGGCCTCTACACATGCCTTCCACTCCCATGGTGCCTCACCAAGTATCGTAGTACATGCTAAGTAACTATTTAGAAGTGAATGAGTGAATAAATGGATGAATGGGTAGATGTATAGATGGAATTAAACATGGACAGAGAACCAAAAGACTGTTGCAATAAGCTGGAATAACATCCATCTTTATTAGGAGAAATGATGAGAAGACTATCATGTACCGGCCCCTGTTAATGCTGAAAGGAAAAGGAAGAAAACAATGCTTCCTCTGGGGAATACAAAGTCAACAAGTCAATGTGAGCAAGGGTGCAGGTCCAACCCAAATGAATTATGCCACTCAAATAGAAGTAAGATAGGGCAGATCCCTCACTGAGAGGCTTTTCATCATCAAATGCTCAGCTGAGCAGACAGTTAAGACAAAGCCCTTCCCCTTCTCTCTCCAAAGAAGTTTCTAGATTTTCCAATTCCAGTTGCAAGTCAGTCCTATCCCCCTGTGCCTATGGAATTTTGCACTCTGCATAGACATTATCACTTCAAGGAGGCAAACACTTTTAGAAGCCTGTTATCCATTAACTTTTCAACTCTTCCCTCTTTAAAAAACAAAACAAAACAACACTTAGCCAATGCCTCCCTTATATCAACTCTCAAAGTGATTTGTTACTGCTTTCCCAGTATTTGGTAATCCTTCCATGCTGCTAATCACAGCCATTGGCACTGAGCTTCCAACACTCAGCCATCCCTGGGTACTCAAAGCCTGTACAGGGTCATCCCGTGCTCTGTGAACTTAAGAGCACCTGGAAGTTATATCCAGTGAAGGAATGTGGGGTTTGGTCCAAGCCCCGGACTCACTTAATTCTGTAGGCCTCCATTCCAACACCTGTAAAGCAGGACTAGTAACAACATATTGGTTCTATTCTTGTACAAATTGTTAAAAGCACGTGTGAAATGCCTAGCACAGTGCCACCATTTAGCATGGGTCCCATACATGGTACAAGTGATAAAAAGCACCAACATAAATTATAAAACCCCAGCATTCACACCCAGCTTCCCCAAATGGGTGATCTGTCACTCACTCTTTCCAAGGCCCCATTCTGCAAGGACATACAAACTATGTGAGGACTGAAATAAACCTCAGCAAACAGAAGACACTCCGAAGACGCCCCTCCCACCACAAATGCTCATTCTGAATTTCAGGTCCCTCCTCTTTTGCCGTCTTCTGGTACCCACCAGCCTGTATGAGGAGCAAAGCAACTGCACACCAGCCCCGTTTCCCCTCGACCCTTGCTTAGCCATAGTTCCTAAGATTCTGGGCATGAGGAGAGAAATGGGCACTACATGAGCCACATGAGCGAGTCACCATGCATGGTCTGTCCCTGAGCAGTCTCTTAAAGCAGTGAACTTCCTAACACCACAACAGCCGAGGAGAGTGATACCTGAGGATGAAGTAGGCCATTGTAGTGAGGCTCTCACAAGTTGAAGAGAGAACCAGGTCAACACTAAGAAATCTTCCGAGCCTTATTCCCGCCCCCATGCAGAAGTCTGCAGTGAGGTTGTACATTTAACTGAAAGTGGAGGCAGACTATGTGAGGTTTGCAAACACTGACCAGCCTTCCTCCATTTCTACAGCTATAATAGGGCATGTGGTTGTTCCGGGGGTGTGTGCTGGTGTTGGAGCACTAGTTGAGGACACCATATGAAAATAATTGATCATTATGTTGTAATTGCCACCCCAGAATGTAAAGCTATTACCTGTTGTTATATGTGTTTTTAAAAACTAGGTCTAGAACTAGGTAAGACTGAATAAATAAATATTTGAAGTAAGACCATACAGAGAAAATGATATTAAAAAACCTGACTCTACATGGGACATTTATCATCACTTCTATATTTTAATTTTTAAAATTATGTTACTTCAAGTATAGCATTTTACTTAGTTACATTTGCAAATGCTTCTAATATTAGTGGACACAAGCTAATTGGGTTTTATTTTGTTTGTGTTTCCCCCAAATCAGTTTGGTTTTATGCATAATCACAGAAATGGCATCTGTACTGATCCACTCTTCAAAAGTGATCTAGGTCAGAGTCAGCATCCCTTATCCCCTCAGACAGACCTCATCATGCCCAATGGCTCAGGTCAGTAGGTGGTGCTGCTGTTTACACATATTGTTTGCTTTGCTTTTTTGTCCTGAGGAGCTATGCCAGGACTTGGGGTTGGTCTCCACCACCCATCTCAGTATCAAGTGCCTCATTTTCTCCTAATTCTTAAGATACATTTTGTTTTTGATTTATTACTTTTTTTTTTTTGGTGGAGTTGAGGGGGTTGTTTTGTTTTGTTTTTGAGGCAGAGTCACATAGCACAGGCTATCCTCAGACTCACTATGTAGCTGAAGATGATCTTAAATCCCTAGTCCTTCTGCCTTCCCAGGGCTGAGATTATAAGTGTATACCATTATGCATGGCTTCCAATTCTGCATAAAATAAACCATTTACTTTTATTTTTTCAACTTACAAGGCAGAAGCCCACCTACCTCCTAGGACCTCACAGTCGCTGTCCATGCTGTCATGTACACCTGCAAAGATGTTGGCCAAGGTGGACTTGCCCACCCCTTGCTCCCCTATGAGCACCACTCGGTAGTAGGTGTTTCCTGACTCAGAGGAAATGACAGAGTCTGTGGAATCGGAGGACCAGCTCTGTCGGCAGTGGTCTTCAGGGGTAGTAGAGTGGCAATTGCGGAGGTTGCAAGGATGGGGATCCTTCTGGATCATCAGATGCCTACCATCTGCAGGAATGCTCCAGCGCTGCTGTGGCTGCATGCCCACAGTGCCCTGGCGCATGGTGACATTATTCAGAGTCATTGTGGGGTCCTAGGAAGCAAAGCAATCAACGTTAGTCAATATGGGTAAAAATGGCTAGGCTAAAGGTGGCGCAAGGTGGGGGGCAAACATCGGTGGTATTCCATTTGATGAGTATGAATTAAGCATTTTTAATATTAAGGAACACCCATGAAACAGTCCTCAAGACCCTAGTAAGCAAAAATTTTCAACCACACACACACACACACACACACACACACACACAGCAACTGGCTTCTCAAGCAGGCTGTCATTTGCAGTACCAGTAACATCATCAACTATCCCTAAGCTTTCTCCATCCTTAAAAGAGCTTTGAAAATCCCACTGGGAGCTGGCACAGAGGCAGCTGGGAGGAACCCATTGCCTCCAGAAATGGCTTTACCATCAGCAACAAGTCAGTGCTGCAGGGGGCCAGCTGGCCAGGTTAGCAGCTCTTGTCTAAACATGGCCCTTAATCGCACAAGCTCTTGCAGCCTTTTGTGCCTCAGTGGGAAACACGTGGCAATGACATCACTCCCCTGGCTGTACTGGACAGGCACTTTGGGGAACTTCCATGTTTAGTAAAGTTGCCCTGATGTTCTCCAGATGCCTGAAGAGAACATTATTTGGGGAGTGGGGTAGTTTCTGCTTGAGGACAGTTCTTTGCCCCTTCCCCTGTTCATGGATACTGTTTAACATACGAGCCCTGAGCCCAGTCCTCCTGACAGGGACAGGACCTGCTCACATTTGGACACAACGAACTAGTGCGCAAAGTGCTTCATTCTTAACAAGCCTCGTCCACTCAAAGGTTTATTTAATCAGCTCAGAGATCCACCTTCTTGAAGTCAATCAGAAGGTCAAAGACTCAGGGAAAAGAAATTCAACAACTTCCTACAACTTTCTCCTTGCAAGACTTCCTGGCCCGGCAGGGCAGTGTGTTCTGCTGACACTGCCCTAGAGAAGCAGAAGCATCCACGGTTAACTCAGCAAGTGTGCCCCGTGAGCGCGAGGAAAGCTCACACACCCTACTCCAAACCCCAACTGCTAGGACACTAGGCAGAACCAGACAGGGTTTCTTTTTAAGTCATAAAAACAGTTCCTGGATTGGCGGACTGGGCCACCTGGCCACCTAATCGGTAAGGTGACACTCTTTCCGGAACTAAACTACGGAATCCCATCAGAAGCGCATCCTTTGCACCTGAACTTTTTTTCTCCCATGACAGAACCCCCAGCGCAGACCTCATGGTCCAAGGGCTCCCTTTCCAACTTAAAAAGTTCAGTGACCAGGAACGTACCCCGCCCACCCACCCACCCGCGCCGCGGCTCACACCGGGGCTGCCCCTCCGCGATGCCCCCTTACTTGGCTGCACCCGGCCGCTTGGTGGGCGTCTGCCGTCGGTCGGCACAATGCCTGATGCCTGCTGCAATGCCTGTGATACCGGCTCCGCAGCCCGAGGCCGTGTGGTACCCGCTGGCAGTGCTGCCTCCTAAAGCCACCGCGTCCAACTGCCGTTTATAGCGCGCCCGGAGGCCCCAAGACGGGGCTTTTCCGTGACGTCAGCGATCCCGCCGGGAGGGGGCAGCTCTGCAGCAAACTCTGAGTTGCAGTCACTTGGCTAAATCAGTTACTCGCAGTCATGTGATTCCTCTTGCCCCTAGAGGGGGGGGGGGAGAGAGAGAGAGAGAGAGAGAGAGAGAGAGAGGAAAAAAAAAATGACAGTTCAATCCTTGTCCTCCTTGATTTTGTTTTATTTTCTTTTTACCAGGTGGACACTGGAAAAATACACTTAGTGCTCCTTAATCGCCCTTCCCAGCAGGGCACTTGTGATCTGTCTGCTTGTGATCTGTCTGAATAAAGGATGGGGAAAGAGACAGGCCTTGAGTGGCTAGTCCAGCTTTGCCAAGAAAGCGGATCCGCCTGAGTGAGCAAGACTTCGGGCCTCCAGGATGGGGCTACAGCCACCCTGGGTGGGCAGGCCAGTTTTACAGCAGGCTCTGAGAGGCAATGGGGCTCTTCCTGCTTCCTATGGCCTTCTCTCTGGATTGGAGAGGGGAGAGCATCATGCTGTTTCTGGCTGAGACCCAAAGACAAAGGGCCAGAGGAAAGAGTTGGGGAGACCTTGAAAATGGCTGTTTGGCTTCCAAGCAGCTTGCGATAAACACTGCTGCCTCTCAATGCTGAAGCTCCTCAATCAGAAATTTAATCACATTCCAAATGGCGCATCTCTGAACCGAGCTGCTTGGTGTAGCTGGAACTGTGAGCTGGCGTCTGGACTTCCCAGCCATGGGAAGATACTCAGGCCCAATCCCCTGAGTCCGGGGGTGAATGATACAAGACCACAACTGCTACCAACATTCCCTAAGGTTTTCAAAAACCTGTGTTGCTGGTGGTCCCCGGAACCTGGCTCCTTACTGCAGTTGTGGATTGAGGGCTAGAGGTGCTACAAGGGAACCTGCCCAAGGTCAGCGTTGGTGGCAGAGGCAGCATTCAGAACCTAGTCTGAGTACCTTTTCAACTGCACCACTGTGACCTCCTTCCCAGGACATGGGTATTTTCCAGGGACATGGGCATTTCCCACCCGCTGTGTTTAGAGTCCGTGCTAGCCTGTCCAACACATCCATCTGCTTCTCTAGCCAGTTTCTGCTCTGGGTTGGCTGGCGGCTTCTCTGGAAGCAGCCAGCAGCACCGGTGTCTAGTGCATCGGCTGGACTGCTCTGTGGGTACAATGGATTCCCAGTCTTCCTGCAGGCATTTATCTGATTTGGGAATTATCCAAGTGACTGGCTTCTGAATCCTGTCAGGGACCTAGCAGGCAAAGGCAGAATCCACCAAGTAATAAAAGTTTAGAGTACCTTAGTGTCAGGGGTGGCACCCAAAACTTATTTATACACAAGAAAGCTGAGAGCCAGATGAATGAAGGCCAAGCTAGAAGTGTATTCTGGGTACCATAATGCTCTTCAGCCACCAAGTTTTCCTTCCAGATGGGAATGGACATGGATGTAGAAAGAAAAGAGATTGGGAGAGAAGGGGGAAATGAAAATGGAGACAGAGAGAGAGAGAGATGGAGAGGAGAGAGAGAGAGAGAGAGAGAGAGAGAGAGAGAGAGAGAGAGAGAGAGAGCTGGAATCCCCAAAGGCATATCTAAGTAGCTATATTGAAAAGCGCCATCTCCTCCCCAGGTCTCTAACTCTGTCAGCTGTCCTCACAGAAACACTATGGGTAGAACTTCTGTGTGGAATTTGTAAGTATATCACATAGCCTCTTAATTCTACTTCTGCACATTGGTAAGAACCTCATGTTGAGGGCTGGAGTGATGGCCCAATGGTTAGAGATGCCTGTATCTCTTCCAGAGGACCTGCTTCCCGATATTTACATCAGGTGCCTTACAGTTGTCTGAAACTCCAGCTCCAGGGGATACAATGCTCATCTCTTTTTCCTGCATGCACTTGCCCTCACATACACGCACGCATGCACACACACACACACACACACACACACACACACACACACCCCTACCTCATACACACACAGACATACACATAATTAAAAATAAGAAATTTTTATAAAGGAAAAGTAATAACCTCTCATCAAGGTGATGGCTCCATGGGTAAGTGCCTGCTGAACAAGCAAGAAATTAGTTCAAATCCTTAATAAGTCAGTCAAGGGGCACATGCCTGGAACCTCAATACTGGAGAGTGAGGCCAAGACAGGCAGATATCAGGGCCAGCCAGCCTAGCTCAATCAGTAAAAAGAGCCCATTTTCTAAAATGAGGTGGGGAGCCACAGAGGAAATTGACCTCTGGCCTCAGCTATTATGCACAGGCAAGCACAACCACACATCATACACATACACACACACACATACATAACATTAACATATTATTAACATATATGTTAATAATATAACTGAATGTCCCAGTAATATCTGCTGTGAACTGTTTCCATTGGCATATGTAAAACACTCCAAAGAAAACAAGCTGCAAAGGGTGAGGAGGAAGGAGATCCAGCAAGGATGTGTTGGAAGGAAAGGATCTACCTTTTAAATTTTTCTGTCTCACAGAAAGACAGATGAGGACAAAGAAGAAATTAACATAAGACAGGTTCCAACTGAATGACAGTTAAATGAAAATTTAGAGAGAGAGAAATCATGGCTGTACCTCTCCAAAAGCACATTTGAGAGCCAAATCCCAATCCTGTCTACTAAAGCCCTGATCAGCTTGCCCAGGCCTCCAACTCCAGGGGCCATCCGAGGGTAAGAAACTGCACAGAAAAGGTGGAATCAGGGCATCTGAGCAAATGGCAAGTTCTGAAGAGGAGACTCTAGCAGCGTTTTGTTGATTCTTGTTCTGTAAACATCTCCATATTCCTTCTGGCAGCATTTGAAGGCTTCCTTGGGTCCCAGCAAAATGAGCAGCTGGAGTCTTGTAAGGGGACAGAACACAAGAACAACAAAAATCGCCTTTCCTGAGCAATGCATGGGCTTTATATCTATTACTCCTCACCAGTCTCCTGCAGTTATTTGCATCTTATGGAGGCAATGCTGTGGAGTGGCCTGACGGCAGCTCTGGAGAGCAGAGTTGTACTCTCCGGATCCACTCATCACCACTGTTTTATCTCAAGTGGGGCACATGCACCCTGCTCCCACAGTAGCCCAGCTAGTTGTAGGGAGACTAGACCAATCCTCTTCCCAGCCCCTCCAAGAAGAATAGGTGTTGCAGGTGATTGTTCGAAGTCCATAATCTTCCTGGTGAGTGAGGCTTCTTTTCTCAAAGGTCTGAGTTACAACCCTTCTCCTAGCCTGAAGCCCTGATTAAGAAGACTAACTTGGGGTCTTTTCATGTCACTGTGCCTCCACCAGCACTGAGAGTTGGGCAGCAGCTTCCGATGTTCTAAATGGGATGAAAAAGAAGCAGAGAAAAAGTAAAATCTCTAACTCAGGATGTGAATGAGGACATTGGGGGTATGTCTCTCATAATCACTGGTAGACTATGTCTATCTTAGGGCTTCTATTGCTGTGAAGAGACACCATGACCATAGCAACTCTTATAAAGAAAAAAATGTTTAATTGAGGTGACTTACATTTTCAGAGGTTTAGTCCATTATCATCATAGTGTGACATGGTGCTGGGGACAGAGCTGAGAGTTCTCTATCTTGTAGGCAACAGGAAGTAGCCTAAGACACTGGGTGTGGCTTGAGCATATATGAGACTGCAAAGTCCGCCTCCACAGTGATACACTTCCTCCAACAAGGCCACACCCACTCCAACAAGGCCACACCCACTCCAACAAGGCCACACCTCCCAGCAGTGCCACTCCTATTGCAAGCCATTTTCTTTCAAACCACAATGACCCTGAGTACAGGCCTTAAAAACTAGGATGGAGAGATTATGGGTTGGCTCTGGGCTCCTGCATGCCTGGGACTATAATACTATCCCACAACTTGCTTTATTCCAAAAGCAATGGAAGCATTCACTTATCTTTAATATATTGTCTTCTGCCACAGGCTTACTACAACCAGATAGTGCTATGACTGGCATGCGGGAAAAGCAGTAAAAAGCATGTAAATGCTCTGTTTCCATTAAATAATCAAGATGCTAACACAAATAGGTTTGTTGTCTTCTCATTGCATTTTAAATGTTGTAGTGGCCAGCTGTCTTACTATAATAAAATAGTTAAGATGATTAACTTACAAAGTCAGTTTGGGGCATATGGTTCTGGAAGGTTCATAATCCAAGATGGAGCAGTTTCCTTTTCCTTGGGCCTTGAACAAGGCTTTATATCATGCCAGAAGCAGGAGTCAGAGATAAAGCAGCTAGCAACAGCAGCCAGAATTAGGAGGACAGTGTCTCTCCGTTTTCTTCAGTGGCCTGCCCTAATGAGCAAAGGATCTACGGTTAGACCTCATCTCTTGAAGACCTGGTCCACCTACCAATGGCACAAGCATGACATCTCTTGGGAGCCTCCCTATCTCCCAGTCAGTCTCTGGGCCTTTAATGTGTGGCCTTTAGGGGACTTTCAACACTCAAACTATAGAAATGTTTACAATTTAGTCCATTTAGCTAAGGTGTACAGTTCCCACAGTTCTTAGTAATCTTTAATACAGCTGACTCCAACTTTTTCCTTTTAGATCAGCTACTGCCCCCTAAAGACGTGTGTGATCCCTGCAAGAGCTGAAAGAAAAGGTAGGGGCAGGACATCACAGGCTACCTCCTCCCCATGAAGCTATGGAAGAGCATGTTAGCTACAGACCAGGCATCAGCATGGTGGTGATTGTGAGCATGACGCAGAAGCCAAAGACTGAACTTCAGCCCCCTGTCCTCAGCTTTGCTGCCTCTTCGGGCTCAAGTTAAGTGAATCCAGCAGCATTCGGGACATGTGCAGTGAAAGGAAGGGCGGCCAATGTCCTCCCATTAGATGTGACTAGGAAAAAATTAGCAAGGAGAATGGCAGAGCTAAGCTTTGTAAACAAACTAAGAGATGGGGGCCAAATACCCAGCACACATAATAGAACTCCATCGGCCACAAAAGTACTAAGGGGAGGAGCTGAGTGGGAGGCAGTGTACAAAATCTGAGCATAAAAGCAGCCACCCACTGACTCGAGAAAACCAAAGAAGGGAAGAATTACTATATGGAAAATCATTGCTTTATAAAAGTAGCAGGGGGAAGGGCTGCCAATTGCACAGTCAAGAGAGCCCTGATTAAGAGAAAATAAAGACCAAAGAAAAGACAACTAAGAATAACCTCCCAGCACCAGAGGCCTGAAGGATCCAGATGGACAACCCCTCCAGCTGCATCCCCTTAAGACCTCCTCCTTCTCGTCGCCTCCACTGAGCACACTTCATTTCCCATTGAAAAATCCTTAGCTAGTATCTATCCACCCTTTCGTGGAGCCAGCATGCTGCAGGCCTCCATGGCTGCAGAGGCAGAGGTAACCAGGGTCCTGTCTGTACTGATCCTGCAGAGAGAAAGGAAAAGGTAACTAGTTGGGGGGGAGGGAGGCTGAAAAAGGCAGACATTTCTTCCCATTCATTCTTTGAAAATCAAAAAACTACATGCAAAAGGGGGGGTGCAATTACTAGACAAGGATAAAGTGTGGACTCAAGGCATAGGCATACCCATTGGTAGGATTGCTCCAATGGTTACAAATTGATGGTCCATCATCAATATTTAAAATGTTCATATTCTTCATGACCCAGAAATTCTACTTTCTAAATGCACACCTTATTACACAAGGAAATAAAAAGAAGCATGCTCATGAAAAGCATTGTTGGAAATAGCAATAATCAGAAACTACCTCACCACCCTCAGCAAATAGATGCTTTGTGGTGTATATATACAGTAGTAAAAGCGAGTGTCATATGTCTACATATATTAAGAAAAATGAATATCAAGACTATATTGATAATGTGGGAAGGCAACTTACAGGATATTGATGGGGGTAATCATTCATATAAGAATTTTAATGTCACACTAATAGTTATCGTTAAATTTATATTTAGTAAAAATAGAACAACACGGAGAGAAAACTAAACAGCAGCTTCAGAATAGACTCATCCTTGAGGACAAGAATTACAACTGGATGGACAGGAAGTGTTCTCAAACAAAAGGCCAGCAGACAGTTACACAGTGAAATCAAAATGTAAACCAACCAGTGGATTCATTCATTCCTGGGAGGGAATTTCTCCCTCTCCCAGCAGGCTTTGAAAAAATATTGCAATAAATAGCATATAAAGTTCATTCTAAAATAAAATTAATCAAATTTTTAATTGATAGAAAGTTAAAAATTCAGTTGATTTATTGTTTTTGAAGTCCACTTGAGGGCAACAACCTTTGACTAACGATCTGTGATGGTCTCTGTCCTCCATGTGCATAGGGATGATTATACTCCAAACGGTGCAGATAGAAGATGGTAAAGCTACCTGAATAGGGATACCATGGCTGGAAAATGCCATGTGATGAAGTCCTCACTACAGCTTTGCAAAGTTACAAATAGTTACAGCTATTTTTCCCATGAGAATGACATAGAAACTGAGATTATGGGAGAAGTACTATAGCCAGGGATTGACAAACCCACGTAGATTCCGGCTCTGATGAGGCTAGTTGGTAATGAGCCTGAGTCACAGGCTAAACAGTTTATAATTAATATAAATCTCTGAGTAATTATTTTATAAGCAGCTGCAGGACCACAGGTGTGAGAGATTTGTTCAGACTGTGATCCCACACAGGCCAGAAACTTACTACACAAGACAAGTTTCCACCAAGCAGTCTAATTGCAAAGGGCTTCCATCCCATGCACTGGAGTTTGGTGTCAGTAGCCACATGCAGGGCCCTCACTTTATACAAGCAAATACTTGAGAAAGTATGCAGTGTACAGAACTCCAGGAACCTGTTCTGACACCAGGGAGCTCCAAAGGCAGAGGACAAAGATGCTCACATCCAAAGCATGTTCTGCTGCAGCAGGAGGAAGGACAGGAAGAGACATGTCTACACAGTTTCCTCTTCTGCAGGAGAACTCTCCCTTCCTCCAGCATGCCTGCCTTGGGTCTTCTGCACTCTGCTGTGATCTCCTCACCCTTCAAGAGGACCAGGACTGAGACCTCCGACATGCTCTTCTACCCATACACACCCCTACCTTCTTACTTCTTGTTGATAGGAACAAGAGGAACTCTTAGGTGGTTTATTTTCCTCTTCTGGTCTCTCAAGCAGCACACAGATGGAGTGGAAAAGGCCTATATATAATATATTATGCTCTGTGAGTGACCTCCAAGCAGCTCCTGTCTTCTCCCAAGAGAGTTCTTCAACAGTAGAGGAAGAGCTGCTGGTATCAGGAGAGGAATCACATCAGGCTAAGCCAGCCAAGGAAGGCTCATCTTTGCTGAAAGAGCTTTTCAGTGGGGCATATCATCTTGTTGCGGCCAGCAGCATGTGTGGTAGCATCTCTGCAAGCTAACCCAGGAAGCCTCCTTTGCCAGCCTTGGACTCACTCTCCATCTATGTGTTCAGAATGTTCCAGCTTGCTCCTTTCTCAAACTCCAACTTCCATGGAGGTAGAATCATACCTGATTTCTTCAGCATTGCACAGCAGTGTCTAACATGCTGTCTGGATCATACTCAGCCTTTACTAATCATTTTAAATGGCCAAATAAGGTCAGCCATTCCAGTTAAAATTACTGCAAAGGACTTCAAATAGTGATATTTAAGATGTGTCTTAGAAAATATAATAACAAGAGGAGAATACTAACATTTACTAAGATCTGCTTTGCATATTCAAGGCACTCCATCATTTCTTTTGATCTCACAGCTACCCTACAAACTAGGTATGTTCATTATTACTATTTTATCCAAGAATAAACTAAAGCACAGAAAGTGTGATTAACTTGCCCAAGGCCACATAGCTAGAAAATGATTGTTTGAACTTCAGCTTCTGATTCCAGAGAACTGTATCCACACAGACTTAGTTAATAGGACATGGGAGTCAACAACCAGATGTGAAATCCCTATTGCATGACAGCAATGCATGCTCCTGCCAACTTTTCCTCAGCCTCTAAAAATGGGGATAAAAGAAAGTCAGTTTTTGTATGGATGGCTGAGAAGACTCACTGAGCAAGCAATATTAACAAGGTAACTTCCTGAGAGATTTCCACCTGTCATCTCTTAATGTGTGCATCAATAATAATATCTGATTTATAAATTAGGAAATGAGTCACAGAGATATTAGGTCCTTTATCCATGATCACACAGCAGTGACAGAGCTGACATGTACCCATGCCATTTGACTTCAGAGTGGAGTCACTCTCTCTGATACCATCACTGTGAAGTGAAATAACAGGAGCTTTTACAAAGGTGTGTGCCCAGAAGGGTTAAAGCTGCAGAAGGGCTAAGAGAAATGTCAGGGAGAAAACTCCACCACGGGCTTTCGTGCTATAAACAAAACTTGTGAAGGGGGGTGCATCTCCGTGTCCACATACTGAGAATGAAATGTCTCTGTGTATGTTCTATGCGCACACTGTTGAGAGCCACTTAGTGTGTAGGGGTTTGGGATGGAAGGTGACCAAGAGCCTTACAAATGCTGAGCTGCACATGAAGAGCCCAGTGCTCCATTCAGTCTCACATCAAAGACTCAGAGTCCAGAAAGTGCCAGGTGGTGGGAGGTGAGAGCAGTCACTCATGTTCAGAGGCAAACAAGAAGCCAGCATGGCCAGCCTGGAGTTTCAGTGGGTGCAGGAACTAGACATTATGGTATATAGCCACCATGCCTTCCCAAACAATGACCATGAAGTACCAATAACTTTTTAGTGGAAACAGCTCCAATAAAGGGAGATAAGAGCTCTACTGTGCCTACTGGCTGTATTCTGGAGTGTGGATGCAGGAGACGAGAGATCACAAAGATAAGCCAGGACGGACATGCTCACACGCATGGCATTTTCTGGAGCAAGGAGAGGTTGATGTACCTGTCTTCTATTCATCCCTTCCATCTCTCCACTCTGCTCACCTCCCCACTTCTTTGTCTTTGGTCTACTTTCTGTTTCTGAGCATCCAGGGCACTGCAAATACAGCTTGTGCTCGACCAAGAGATTGCCATCTCTACCCACTTTGAAACATCACAGTCGGATGGGGAACAGATGTTTCTGGCTGTTAAATTGTATATGAAAACTACAAATGTTTCTCTGACAAATGAGATAAGGAGAAGCCCCCGAGAAATCATGAAGTCATCCCCACTGGGGAATTCAGCAGGAGTGATGTATGGCCTGGTGGCAAGGGCTCGCTATTTTTCTTGCAAAACTGAATCGCTATCTGGGGTAGAGGAAAAGAAGCACTTTCCAAATGATATGGAGACCCATCTACTCCCCATGCTCGAGAGTCCCTGCCTTGGGTGAGGTTATTGCATAGTACAGATATGATGATCACAGCTGTTACCCTGGAGGGTTTTATTAGGCACCCATCTGTTTGCATGCTCAAGTTATATGATTCAAAATGTATCTTACTGTCAAGTTTCATGTCCTGGTTTTTTTGTATACATGTCTTTTAAATTGCCACTAAGTAAAAACTACTCAGGAATTCACTCAAAAACTTTGAGAGAAAGCCTATTCAGTCCCCCACTCATGCTAGACTCTGGGGCACACAAATGATAAGCAATTTTTGCCCATAATATAAAGTTAAAAATCACTGAACTCTCACTTAGTACTGAACTGCTCATTCTTCTCAAAAGCCAAGTGCCCTGTGTGCACAGATGGCCAGGATCAGATAGAACCCGCTCCTGAGGAAGAGATTACTCAGCCTGAGAAACCAAGCATGGATTTACCCATACCTGCTGTTCCAAGACAGCCCTGCCCGCCACAGAAACAAAGTCGCACATAGAGGAATAGGTAACAAGAAAAGAAAGAGAGAGGGACCCTTGAGGGTGCTATTCGGTGTTTGAAAACAAACCCTATTGTTTCTGTAGCATGCCACTCCACTATTGCGCCACAACTCCATTAGAATGTCAGGCACTCTGGTTATTTATTTTTTAACCCTTTCTAGGTGACAAGAGAGAGGGGCACACTGAGCTACAGGAGGATTGTGGAAAGATGAGAGGTCATCTCACAACCATCCTCCTGAGCCCATTTCATACATGACACCACATGAGCTCATTCTCCTCACTGAGGCTCTTCATTGCAAAACCTGGGAACTGCCTTCAGACACCTTAATTTTAAAAAGATTGAAAAATGACAGTAGATACTATAAGACCTCACGAATCTTGAGGAGCTTCTTTAAAGAGTCAGATCTAAGGAATGGGGAGCTATCAGAGGCAGGAGGGGAGGGAGGGAGTGAGGAAGAGAAAGAGGAAGGGAGGAGGGAGGGAGGGAGGGAGGAAGGGAGGGAAGGAGGGAGGACCACAAACACTGTCTCCCTTCCTATGAAGCCACATATGTTTAACCCTCTCTTTTCTCTACACACCAGCTTTGTCTTCACAGCCCATAGTCCGATCTGAAATTCAAGGAAAGGGCATCTGATTGCCTCAGCTTGGAGGAACCTCCACTTTCGGTCCTCCAATCAAGAGACATCTAGGAGGCCAAGCCATGTCACACAAGCATCCTGTCCCAGAGCAGCCTCAAGAGCATGACAGAAAGATGTGCTCAGGATCACAGGGCTGCTATAGGTTGAGCAAGTACCACAGTCAGTGTGTGCTAAGCTCTGGTGACCCCGTCTTTTCTTGAAGATCTTCCTCAGTTGCTTGTCCTAAGCTGTTTTATTCTAAGCCAGACACATTAGCAATGGCATCCAATCGCTAGCATTTATTGCTTCACCATCAAGACTGGGGGAAGAACCCGGGAGCAGGCAGGCTCTCTACCACTGACTTATGCCTCCAGCCCTCTCTCTAGGCTTTTGAAAATTTCAAGCAATACTTGACGCTTCACATGCGACTACTTTAACATTTGATCTCCTCAAACACCTATTTGGCGGGGGGGGGGGCATCTAATTGTAAGATAGAACAAGAAGCTAGTAACCTAAAGTTAAAAAAAGTTCACATCACAAAATCACTAAGACTGTCACATAAACTCCTGATGATTTACAATCCCAGTGGTTAGACTGTGGTGCCTCCCTCGTAAAATCTTCTCTAAATGACTTGTTAAACAACTAGACACAAGCATCACACCAACATCTTCCTCCCATGCTCCTGAGAAATATGAGCAAGTTAATACTAAATAATGCAATGCCCTGTTCTCGCTGTACTGAGGAGAAATGTAACAAACACAAGTAAGACATAAGCCCAAGAGCAAAGGAGTCTATCGCTGAGAACTGGGAGATGTTTTTGGAAAAGGTACATCACATTACACAAAGAGTCTAAATATTTTTATCTCCTAGTAACAAGCTAAACTTCCAATTAATTTACAGCCTTAAACATCCAGTCACCAAAGAGCACATTTGTATACTGACCATGCAGGTTCTCTGGGCATCAGAATGTTCGTTGACCCAGAAAAATACAGATAAACTCATCTCTCATGCATCTGAGATGGGGTTTCCCAGACAGGGACAGGCCAGGAGGAACATAAGGACTTTTACTTGTGAGAACAACAGAATGTACAATCTCTTATGTATGTCACTCTGTAAAGATTTCCTCCATGGCCTCATTTGCAAACCTGAAATATAGAATTCTGGTTTAATTGACATAGTCCAATTTTACATACTCTTCCATAGGAAGAACACTGGCCAACACCGGATAATTTTTCAGCCTCAGGAGTCAGACAGAAAAGCAAGCAGCCTAAGAATCATAGCCCTGATTCTTGCAATGAACCCCAATTCAGCTGGAATCCCCATCCCCACCACCATTTTGTGGGTATAGATGAAGTTCCAAGTGAATGTGTATTATTCATATGAGCATGACCATGTTGAGGACCCCAAGACCTCAGTCCCATTTGGAATGGCAATGCTTTCCCTGGGTGAGGCCCAAAAGAACGCCAAAGCCTTCCACAGGCCCAAGTATAAATGTTACAGAGGCTAGCACTGAGTTCCAGGCCAACCTGTTCTACATAGCAAGCTTCAGGCCAGCCAAGGCTACATAGTAAAACCTGTCTCAAGAAAAAGAAAAAGTGTAGAAGTTATAAACTATTTACCTTTAGGTAAAATCAGTACATGTAGAAAATATGAACCACAGCTTCCTCCTGCATAACTCCTTCATGTGAAACTGCTCCCTTGAGAGACCTACCTCAATTCACTCACCTGCTTTTTGCCCACTCAATTGTATACAATAAAAAAACCTGCCTCCTTGATGCAGAGGTTATAATAAATATGCCGAGTCTCTGCACTGCTGGTATGTCTCCATCAAAAGGCACAGGCCACTCAACCCCAGTTCTTCTCCATGTGTGTCTGTCTTTTCTTAATTGTACCATGTCCCGAGCAGGGAAACCCTAAAGCTGTACAAGTTGAAGCTCTGGGTTCTTCTTCCCACCTGGATAAAATGGCTCTTGTTAAGAAGAGCCTCAACATAACGTGACAGTTTAGACACCAAATCTAAACTCAAACAAAACCTTATGAGCAGCAAGGCTCCAAAGCAGTGTGTGATGTCCAAAAGATATGATGGACTTTGAATGTAAAAGAAGCCAAAATAGAATATGCCAGTGTAAGCACTCCAAAGAGGCCTGTGAAATGACTCCACAGGTAAAGCTGTAAACATTCTCGCTAGGCCTTGCAGACCCCTAGCATGGCACCAAGGCGTCAAATGTGCTGGCGTCAAATTCACCTGGGACCTCGGATGGAGCAGAACAGCTGTCCATACCTGATAAAAGTCACGCCCCCCAGGCATGGCTATGTAAACATGGGCCCACCCACCCTCTTAAAAGAAATCGCTCATGGGAAACTGCTTCTCTCTGGCTCTTCTGCTTCTCCCGCCTCCCTGCTTCCCCGTTAATAAACTCCAGTGTGGTACCCGGTGGTTAGACCCTTTCCTACTCGCAAAATAAACAACAAAAGCAACTTAGTGCCTCGCCTGAGTTCAGTCCCCAGGACCCACATGGAGGAAAAGAACTGACTCCCCAAAGTGGTCCTCTGACCTACACACATACGCCATGACAACATGTACCCACACACATACGTGCAATAAGTGAATAAAATTTAAAAACAAAAACAGTAAAAGTTGCTGCATATCTAAGCATAGAATTCCTTTCAGAATAAAAAGGCCATGGAGATGCAATCTTAGACTGAACACTCAATAGCAGCAGCTGTGCACTGTGGAGAAACAAACTGCCCCAAACAACAATAATTTATTAGCTTGTGCTAGAGCTGGGCATTCAAATGGGCTGGCTGCGGATGGGTGGCCCCTGTCCTAATCTCTTCAGGCTGACTCATGGGGCAGCTGTCACTCAGCAGTTCAGCAGAGATCTTACAAAAATGGCCTTGACTGGCTAGTGGGTCTCTGCCTCTCCTCGTGTTCTGTCATGTCCAGTGAAAACAGCCGTGGTTCTCCTTGAGCAAGGTGTAGTTGAAGAGTGGAGAGGCCAGGCCATGGGCCAAGAGTTACCTACATGTAAAGAGCATAAAATGGAAGTCCTTTTGGACAAGTCTAGGCTAGCCTGAAGGCATAATGTGTGGAGAAATGAGATAGAGGTTCAGAGGGGAGCAAAAGATAAACAGAAGGTTACTCTCCTAGCACTCCACCCAAAGTTACTCTGGCAGAGTGAAAGGCTGGACAGATAGATAAGCGAAGAGGGTTGCCTCACCCAGTTGTCATGGTGATGCGGCTTGGCCACCAGATTAGCATATTAAGGGAGGCCAGATCCGAAGCATGCTGAGTTTTGGCTCCAGCCTCGTGGCTGAAGTGCAAAGGACTCCAGCTAGCCCTCAGAGACTAACACCTGGAACTCTGAGGAGGCTCCGCAGCCGAACTCCCTCCAACCTGGTCAACTCACGGGACGCTGAAGGACCGTATCCTAGGCCCGGGGATCACAGAGTCCGAGCAAATTGCAGCCCGAACCAGCGACCGAGGTCTGACTACTCCCACCCCGGGGGCATTGACAGAAAGTGTGGACATAATGGCGAAGAAAAGGTCGTATGATTATATTAATGTATATTAATGTGTGATCATATTAATGTGTGATTAATGTGCTTGATGTGGATTGTGTATTCTGAATAAGCATCAGTAAAAGGTTATTGAACCGCCATTGAGTGTCTAGGCTTTCTGTCCGATTCGTCTCCAGCTGACCACTGGGGAAATGCCTGGGATTCTGCTCGTGACACTACACCAACAGCAGAATGCATCGCAGTGAGCATTGTTCTCCTTGATGCACATAGAAGATATTTTGAGACTGTTTTAAAAGGACAGTGTTTACGTGAAAGCCCCACCAGCGTCCACATATACCCAAAAAGATTGGGATGTTGGGGATCTCCAGCTAAGGGCCCCATTCCACGATATAGTCTCACTCCTCCTTCTCCAGACCCTCCCCCCTCAGAAAGCCCGCCAAAAATCAGCCCCTCCCCGGAACTGCCTACAGACTCCTTAAGACCTGGTCACCACATTAGCCATGTAATACCTCCTCCCCTGCCCTCCTGGGAGTCACCCAGGAGTTGCTTTGCTCTGTTTATTAAACCTGGACTTATTAATTCAGCTTGATTGGCTTATTACATTATTACATTGGTGGAGGAGGCTATCTAATAACCAAGAATCCAATACTTATGAAATAGTCTTTTAAAATATAGCCAAATGGTTGCTAGATAGATGTAAAAGGAATTCCAAATTTCAAACTGGCCATGTTTTTAACAACTCAGGTCAACAACACTCTCTCTTCTCACAACCCTTTCCCCCTCCTCCTCCCCCCACTAAAGTTTTGTTACTGTGAAGGGGTGGCTTGTGTGCCATGGAACAATGAATGTATGCAGGCCAGAAGACAATTTGTGGATCTGTTCTTCCCTTCCACCTGTATGTGGGCTCCAGGGTTCAAACTCAGGACCCCAAGCTCCTGAATCAAATACTTTCTCTGACCGAGGCCTCTCAAGGGTTTCTTATTTTCTAAGCTTGGCTAGGATGAGGCTGATTTTGTTATGACTTTGGAAAATTAACTGAAGTCTTCTATATTCACTTCTAGTACTATCAAAACAGCATTGATCATACTAGATGTAATTTGATAAACTGTTTACAAGCATGACCCTGATGTTCTGCCCACAGTTCATTGCCACGGGAATGCGAGATCACTAATTAGCAGCTCATAACCATTGAGCCACTATGTGAGGAGCACCAAAGAATGCCCACCCCTTCTGTTCTTCCTCTTTCCTTCCATCCACATGTGACATACTTCACTGTGTGAAAATGTATTGCTGTGATTGGTGTAATAAAAAGCTGAATGGCCACTAGCAAAGAAGAGGTTGTGTGAGACTTCTGGGGACAAAGAAGGTTGCGTGGCCAGCAGACCTGGGGGAAGAAGCATGAGCACCATGAAGAGATAAGGGAACCAGCCACACAACAGAATGTAGATTAAAATAAATGGATAAATTTAAGTTATAAGAGCTACTGAGACAAGCCTAAGCTAAGGCTGAGCATTCATAATTAATAATAAGTCTTCGTGTTGTTATTTGGGAGCTGGCAGTACAGAAAAAGACTCACCTCACACACACCCTTCTCTTTTCATGCTTTGACCCAGTGAGGCACAGGGACAGTTCTCCTGGGTGCTACAGCTGGTGATGCGCTGGACCAGCTCTCCCGCCTGCCACAGGTGGGGGTGGGGAGCATCTTTCCCTCATCCATGCCACCACTGGTATACAAGGTGGGGCCGAGACAGCTCTCCTGTTCTCATACTCTCAAGGCTGGCTCATCTGCATCCCTACCATCTGGTCAGCTCTACTGCCCAGGGGAGATGCATGGCTGGCTCTCCCAAATGCTGCAGTTGGTGAGGAACAGGACCAGTTCTCCCTAGTGTTGCAGCCAGTGAGAGACAGGACCAAGTGTGTGCAACCTAAACTCACTGCCTTCATTGGTCACAGCAGCCACAGACATTAACACAGGGTGCAGCAGGGCCAGGGACCCAGGCATGGCCCTTGGCAGCAGTCCAGGCCTGGACAGGTGGAAGCAAACCACCCACCTCAGCCCATTCCTCACTGCCCCTGCCTCTTGAGATCCACCTCCCTCCCCAGCACATGAATTGTTGGGCCTTTTTCTCTTTCCCATTTCTACAACATATACTCACTCACCATAATGGTGCCCTACTGCCCAACACCACAAGCACTTGGTAGGCTCATGATTGATATTTGCCCACCCAGGCTGTGACAGGCCGCCTCCGGTCCAAGCCTAATGTCTTTTCGTCTAAATTTTTACAAATTTTTTATTTGACTGAAGTAAGATAACCCCAAAAATAAAGTATAAACATTTAAAAGAGGCACTCATGTTTGGATGCCTATAAAGCACATTTAAATAGTGCTTTGTATGAGGTACTTCATAAAACACAAGAAAAATTTTCTTAATAGAGCATGTAATATATGTTCATTCGGGGGTTTTTTTTTATAATATTTAACTATACTGTGAAAATGTAAGAGAAATGGGGAATTTAACCAGATCAGAGGACTGGGTAAATTTAGATCAAGAGTCAACATATATATTGTTAAATTAGACAGAATTCTTTTTTTTAACTTTATAAAAAGTCTGATTTAATGAGAAAATATAAAATAGTTCACTTCATTAAAAAAAAAAAAAACAGCATACAATTTCTAGTGAGAACTAGTTACCTTTATTGGACCATGGTTTTGAGTAATAGTTTTTTCTAAAGCTTGAATATGTAGTTGTTGAGCCACACTCAAATATAGGATTGTTCATGTTAACGTAGAGACTAAGCAATCCAGGACTGTTAAACAGATACGGAGTGGTGGCCTTGTCTTCGGTATCTCACTTCTCCGGACCCCGTCTGTCAGCCTCAGGCCTGCGGTCTTGAGACTGAGTGCCATTACTTCAATAAGGCTGCAGAGTTCTGATGGAGAGCTATTTAAGTAGATGTAGAAATTGCCAAACAGTCTGTGATCATCAAGACCATGCTGGAAGATTTGGGAGATGATGATCCTGTTCCTTTACCAAATGTTAATGCAGCAATTCTAAAAAAGGTCATTCAGTGGTGCACCCATCATAAGGATGACCCTCCTCCTCCTGAGGATGATGAGAACAAAGAAAAGCGGACAGATGATATTCCTGTTTGGGACCAAGAATTCCTGAAAGTTGACCAAGGAACACTTTTTGAACTTATTCTGGCTGCAAACTACTTAGACATTAAAGGTTTGCTTGATGTCACATGCAAGACTGTGGCCAGTATGATTAAGGGGAAAACTCCTGAGGAGATTCGTAAAGCCTTCAATATCAAAAATGACTTCACTGAAGAGGAAGAGGCCCAGGTACGCAAAGAGAACCAGTGGTGTGAAGAGAAGTGCAGTGCTGTGCCTGACACCGTGACACCAGAAGGGTTGTCCAAATGGTAGTTGCACTGCTGTGTTTATAATTGTTAATATTAGAGAACAGTAGACAAACGCAGCCTTGTCCTCACTGCATGTGTAGTTCAGTACAGATCTGACCTATGGGTGAGTTTCTTCTATGAGCCAGAAGTATTCTGAATAAAACTGAACTTTGGGTTCTCTGTGGAAAGTGGCATTTTGGGCTTTTCCTCTTTCTGTAAAGCAATTTCTGCCTAGTTCATTGTCCAGTTAACTTTAGTGAGCCTTTCAAGGTTGGCATTGTAAAGAAAACAACTTAGAAGTATTCTGAAATAGAATTAACAAAATTAACATGAGTTGGAAAATGGAATAAGTCAAGTTGAAGTTAAGGTCTCCAGTAGGGTTGTTAGGGTTAGAATATCTTCCAGCTTCTCTGCTGTTGGTAAGCTTGTATGCAGCTGGCCTTTCTTAATTGGATCTGAGGACTTGTTTTGTGTCCCCCCTCCCCCTAATTTTTAATTTTCTCAGCTTTGAATCTGTTGCTTAGAGATTTAGTTTACTGCCCAGTTTGGTTTGGGAGGGTTTGTAACTAAACAATTTGTTAGTCTTTCAATTAAAAAAGACACTTAACGTCATGTGGTATGTCATCTTTTTATCATTGTTCCCACATGGGGAAAGACACTACTTGCATGTAAAAAGTAATTTAATCTTTAAAATTAAAGTGTATGGCAGAACTCAGAAAAGAGACATTCTAAATGCAAGCTGCTTTTCAATAAAAAGTAATACAATAGGTAGGAAAAAAAAACAGATACGGGATGAGTGCAATGTGTGAGTTATCAAGAGTATTAGTTACCCTTTAAAAAGAACAGAAAAGCCAAGAAAAAAGGCATAAGTATTCATCCAGCCTTGGAGGTGGCCACAGGACACCTATGTTGGCACTCGTCACCAGTACCCATAATACTCTTATTGTGTCCTCTTGTCCTCTCTACACACAAAATACAGATGAAATCTACACTTGATCTATCGACTCACTGGAAATGGACCACATCCATGTACTCATCACTGTATCTCCGGGTCCTCCCACTAGACCAAGAACCAAGGAAGTACTTCACGGTTACTTGCTGCACCGACACCCCTACTTTACCACTGAGATCCAGCTCCTACCTCACACTGACGTTTGCTCAAACGCGCAGTGAGTCCATGGGAGTCGGTGCTCAGCAGTGGCGACTCTTCTCACGCATGCTAAGCAAGTTCTCCATCACTAAGTTCTAAATTGAAGCCACAAAGTGCTTTTTGTTGTCTACTGTCTCTGAACACCCAGGAAAAGGCAACAGAGTCAGTGTTTCCTTTCTGGGGCCCAGAGATCATTCAAAGGACATCACAGACTAGCAAGAAATAAGGTCAGGCTAAACCTTTGGTCTTGTAATCTCTACCTTTAAGAAAACCTTTTCAGGCTTCTTCATTCCCTAAAGATAAAATTTCATTCAGCTGCATGTTATCAGATCAGAGCCTACCTAAACCTTTGAAAAGTGAATTGGCATTTTAATTTATTTTTGGAAAACAGAGAAAAGGAATTTTCCCCAAATGGTCACATCTGGGTAAGCACAACATCAAGGTCCAAGGCAAGTGTAGGGAACCCTGTGGCCATGAGCTCAAGGTTGACAGAAGGCTTGGGAACCGATCAGAAGTCTTGAGCCTGGCCCTGTGGTATTCTGATCAAATCCCAACACAGACTTAGATAAACAGTGAGTTTAACTTTCATCTTGAACAGGGAGTAGCTAGACTTGCCAGTGGGTATCCCAGCTAGCTGGCAGCAAAAATAGGCTATTTGCCAAGATCCAGGAAGTCTTTTCTTGAAATAGTCAAAGAAATCAAGAAACCATCTACTAAGGCTTCTAAACCAAGGTGGAAAACTTAGATGTCTGGTCATCTTCCCTCATTCCTAAAATCACACTGATTTGACTGACACTAAGGGAGGGGGAAACGGGATGTTATACATCACAGAAAGGAAGCCTGCACTAGGTCAGAAACACTTGCCAGGTCCCTGAGGATAAAGAGTACAGCCATGTGGGATGGTACACACCTTTAATCCTAGCACTTAGGAGACAGAAGCAAGAGAGTATCTCTAAGTTTGAAGGCAGCCTACTCTACGTAGTAAGTTGCAGGCCAGCCAAGGCTACACAGTGAGAGCCTGTCTTGAGTACAAGTGAGATTATACTGGAGGGTCCAAAGGAAACATCCATACCTGAGACTAGAGACCACAGCAGCGGCGCTAAGGCGAGGACCATGGGTGGGGCTCTGGGTTCAAGGATGTCCGAATAGAGATGGGCCTAAAATGCAGAGCCAGAACCAGGATAATGAATGAAGGCCTGAGGCTCAAACTGCTGGACAAGTCTGCCTGCATCTCCAATTCTACACTGGACAACAACCCCAAGCTACACTTGCTATAGAGGGTAAGAGCATATTTTCTGCCAAGACAGAGGCCACTGGTTCAGGTGCCAGACCTGATAGATGCTGTCACATGACCTGCCTCACATCAAATTTGTTCTGATTAATCACCCATATTGCACTGGCTACCATTTGGTCATCCAAAACTGCACATCTTACACTCTTGGCCAAGGGTTGGGTGCTGATCCAAGCAAGGACAATCAGATCATCTGAGACAGGATAACACAGGAACTGAAAATGACAAGTTTACCCTCTAGTGATACCCTAACTCTTGGGTCCCGAACCACAAGCATTGCCTAGAGGTAACTCCCCAGGGATGGGCTGGTTCTGTGGGCCCTCACCGTGGTTCTTCCTGGACCTAGTCTCTTCCTTTCACCCAAGAGTTTATCTGCTATCCCGAAATTTTCCATGACTCAGGAAATCCTAGCAGTGAGCACTCACCCTCTACTCACTTGCTGTGGTTTGGATTTGGGTGTCAGACACCTACCCCTGCTGGTTCACATTCTAGGGCTGACAGTAGCAGAATCTTCAAAAACAAGGGGAAAAAAAGTGGAGCTACTAGAGAGGGTTGTAAATCAAGGCCACCCCACACTCTAGCCCCTTCTGTACATGTCTCTCCACAGTGTTATCTCATAGACACAGGGATCATCCCCAAACACTTCCATTCCTGGATCTTAGACTGACATCCTCAAATGTGAGCCTAGTAACCTCTTCATAAATCCGCAGCCTCAAGTATTTTGTTGTAGCAACAGAAAAAACTAATACCCAACATGGTCAGACTAAACATGAATTAGGAGATGACTTCAGAGACAAAAATCTATAAGTGTTAGATGGTCTAACTTCAGACGTGTGAGACATCTAGATACATTAGAAACCCCAAAACAGGCACCTACAAAGAAAAAAAACAGTTCATCATGATAAATAAATATTTCTAAATTATTAAAAAGGACCATAAGAAAAGTTGAGATCTTCTGGGAGATACTGCAAAAAAAAAAAAAAAAAGGAAACTAAAAGCAAAATTTGAAGCACCCTGAGAATTTAACCAGGAAATATCCCTCCATATGTTTCCAGGATAAGAGAGAAGGGGAGCAAGGAGGCAGGGTGGCACAGTGGGTGAAGGCATTGGCCACCATGCCTAAAAGCATGAGTTAGACTCCTGGAGCCTGCAGAGGGAAGGAGAAGGCCAGCTCCTGCAAGCTGTCCTCTGGCTTCCGCATGTGCTGCGCAGCACAGGCACTCCCATGCTGGCATGCAAGAAATAAATAGGGGCTTTCTTTGAAGGGGGTTAAAAACTGTTGCTAAATAATAAAATAAAATTTTCCAAAGAGGAAAAAGAAGACACATAATTTCATGGCTTCCAAGAGCTCAACAGATTCCATAAAGAGAAATCCATACCATCAAGGCACATCATTGTGGAATTTATGAACACCAGAGAGAGATGGAAGATTTATTTGTTCTAAGAAGGTGAAGGTCAAGTATAAAGCATGAGAGTTAACTTGGTATCACTGCACCCACTGCAGCAGGGCCTGGAGTTAATTCCCTGCTAAGGGAAAAACTATTTTGAACATATTATTCCATACAGTACGGTAAAAAGGATGGCATGGTTTCACAATGCAGGAACAAGAGAAACCTCCCTATGGCCCTTTTATAGAAAACAATTCCTGTACAAGAGACTAGCCAATCAGAAGAAAACAAGAATCCAAGAATAAAAGGAAAGCATGAGAATCAATAAACAGGGGAGATCGCCCAATAAGCTCATTTAAACAAACAAACAAAAACCCCTGGGTAATAGTGTCACTGCTGCTTAGGGGTGACAGGTCAAAATTAAAACAATAAATCAGAGACAGTCTGAGAATAAGTCTTTCAGAAGTAAATTCACATTAATCGTCACATTAAGCCACTGGATGTTCTGTGCAATGTGAATTATATGTTTCTATTCACAAAGAAAAAAATGATAATCCTAAAGGGAGAGAATTTAGAAGAAGTATGAAGCTAGAATGTGATGTTTTCAAGCTATTGTGAGAATAAGAGTAAAACTAACCAAGCGGCCTTCACAACAGGGACACTGTGCTTTCTAATTCCTGCTTCTGACATATGACTACACTTCCTTCCAACTGCAAGTTGATGTAATATATAAATAAAATTGACCTGACTCATAACAGTGTAAGCACTTTTATTGGCATTTTATTCTTATTATAAAGTAAGATAAAGATACAGGAAGTGGTGGGAGGGGTGGGGTGGTGGCTAAGAACCACCTCTCCCAGAGACGCCCCAGCTCCAAAGGCTACTCACACACAAACTACCGTCACCAGTGCTGAGGAAATCAGGAGTGAGGCTACTATAGTGCCTAGCTTTAGTATAATTTTAAAAGAGGAACAAGGCATTGAAACAGATAAGACTCAGAGCAACTCAACATGGACAGAGATACTACCCCCCACTTAGGGCAGGGAATTATGCCCTGACCTTTGACTTGAACCCCAGTGCCAGGAAGAGCCCACAAAGCCTAGAGCCAGGCTGGAAGCAGCAGACTGTGCTGTGGAGCTGCATTGGCTGGGCAGATGACGTCCTCAGATTCCCTTTAGCAGGTGGCAGAAATGGAATCACAGCATGAAAGGCAGCTGCGTTGGTCATCATGGGGTGTGGCTCATGATGTGGCAGTTTTGCAGCATTACTGAGCACATTCATGGCACAGGACTGATGGCCGATGCCTTCACTGTGAGTCTGCCAGAGCCAGGCTGAATCTTCACCATGTAACCACCATTGGTCGTGGACCACAGATGGACCATCCGGGCATACCCAAGCAGAGACTAGCGGAAGTGATCATTTCTAGGTTCTCCCTTGGTTTTGAAGATCTAGGATGTTCCTAGCCTTCGATTATCCTCTAGTAAAACAGTGGCATCACACTGAGGGCAGATTTGCAGCAGAACTGCTCTGAGGCTGCCATCAAATGCTGAAGCAGAAACAACCACAGTGTCAGACATAACAAAGAGTCGGCTGGGAACTGCACAACTGGTGTAAAAGAACTAAAAGGCAAAGATGGAAACATCACTAATTCCTTGGTACTGAAACAGTGTTGTACACTAACACGCATCGGGAGCTTTCAGGGAAATTTGGTCCTGCCTGTCAAAATCACGTACCGGAACCTACACTGCAGCTCTTACTACAGGAGACTCTGAACAGAGCACTTAAATTAGTTGTTTACAAGAAACTCCATGACATCAGGAAAACTCAGAGATACAACTTAACACCACAGCAGAGAAACTTAACAGACACTGGAACATTTTTTTTTAATCAAACAGAAATCTTTAAAGCAAAAGTGCACAGAACAAAATTAAAGCCCGGTAGACAGTCAGTGGGTATCAGACAGAGGAAAGAGCCAATGAGTCAAAAAAAAAAAAAATAGGTTATTTGAAAATATACAGCTTGGACTATTGAGCTAACTCAATGGGAAGGGTGCTGGCCACCAAGGCTGATTGCCCAAGATCAACCCCTGGACCCATGTGGTGGGAGAACTCTGACTGCCAACAAGCCATCCAGGGCACCCACACCAACACACATAGGCAAGCAGACAGACAGGCAGACAGACAGACAGACAGATGTACACAGCTGGAATGACTGGCCTCCCGAACCGCTGTCTACATATTTATGTTTATGCCCATAGTTTAGATGCTGTTCTCATCTTTGGTCAGGAAGCTTCTTTGTGCAGTACATGCACCGTAAATTCAGAGGTTTATTACTGGTCAAAATTCTGAGAATAAATGACTGTCCAACGTTCTGCCCTAAGTTAAGACATCTCTGTCATCCTTCCAAGGCTCAGGGGGTCACCACAGAAGAATGAGTGGAAAGAAAGTGGGTCCATGTGGCCTCCAGGCACCATGGTGCCCTCTCAACACTGAGTTGCTGGGCAGCTGTGGTGAGCTGCACAGATCGGGTTGTCAGGGTTCCTGCCAGAAGTGGGAGGGGCTCAGGAGTCGCTCCTCTGTCTTGAGAAACTATGATGCAGGCAGTTAGGAGCTGCTGGAGGAAGCAAGAGATTGTTTTCAGTGGCGTAGATAGAAGTGCCCACGCTCATGTAAGTATCCCCAATAAAGCTCACCAATTTACAACAACAAAAAAACATAAAAGTCTTCTGAACCTAAGACTGCTACTTTCAGGAATGCACAGTACCTGCTGTTACCTCCCCCAGATCTGCACGAGATCATGCTGTGGCAAGATCCCATCATGGATGGAGGAGGGGCACAGGATCCCCCACGTGACCCAATGAACTACTGACAGCTAGGATGCTAGGGGCAGGGGTCCTTTTCTCCAGAAACCTGTTCTCTGTGTTGTTGACCATGCCCTAGAGGATGACTCCATGATCATGCATACATGGGCAGCACTCATTGTACTCAATAGGCTAATCAAAAAGAAGATAGCTAAGGAAATTGGGAGGAGGATGTGGGTGGGGATGGCAGGTCTAGGAAGAGTTGGGAGAGGGAGGGGAAATATGAGAGAGATATATCCATTTAATTATCAAAGAATAATTTTTAAATATTATATTAAAAATTCAAATTTAAAAAGACGAAAGTAGCAAGGAGACTGTCTGGGGAGAGGGAGGGATTGGTAGGCACGGAGGACAGACAGACAAACAGTACTATGTGTCCCATGAAGATGTCAAAGTGGAGCTATCACTATATTCAACCATAAATGCTAGAAAAAGTGGAAAGGAATAAGAAGAAAACGAAATCTATAAACACACTGGTAAACTTTAAATAAGTACCTATTTGAATTACTGAGCTTAAATAAGAACTTGGAAGTGTGAAAGATGCAAAACTTTAATCAAAGAGGAAAAACAAAACAAAACAAAAAAACAACCAGAAAATTTTCCAAATCTAAAGGACAAACAGGCAGAGAGAAGGCCAAAGGTCACCAGACCTTGCCAATCTACCCAAAATGCAATCAAGCCTGAAAGGTGCGAGACAAAGGAAACCAGGCACACATGAAGGTCTCCCAGTCCAGCAGACAGCAGACTTCTCAGCAGAGATCTCAGAGGCCAGGAGAAGCTGCTGAGAACTGTCCTGTGCTGAAGTGGGCAACAAGAACACACTGGAATCCTCCAGAAATACTGAAACATAAAGGTACTCCCTGCTAAGCAAAAGTTGAGAGCATTTCCACTAGAACTGCCCAACAACAAAAGGTCAGTTATTTAAACTACAGAAATAGTTAACAATAAGAAGAAAACACTGAATAGTCAGCAGTATAAAACCCCCTGGCTTAGCAGCCATGAGGGCGCGCCCCGCCCTGTTAGTCCCAGCATCAGGGAGCAGAGGCAGGCAGATCTGTGTGAGGCCCAGGCCAGCCAGGGCTACACGGGAAGAAGACTTTGTCTTGAAAACAAAGCACCTTGCTAGCTTAACTACACAGACAAATCTGACACAGCTCAGTGGTGGAGCTCTGGCATAGCATACACAGTGCTCTCAATTCGACCCCCAGCACTGTAGGAAACAAACAAACAAACAAACAAACAAAGGAGGACTATTAAAGAGAAGGAAAGTAACGGAGAGAAGGAGGGAAGTGAAAAAGCAAATTCAAATTATGGAAAGAAATGGAATGCAAATGCAGTTTTTTAATTAGTGTATGTTCTGTTTCCTTTTTGTTCTTTATAAGATCAGAAAAGTTGCTGTCGTTTCAGAACAGTTCATTAGCCATAAATATGTTTTTGTAAGCCTCTTGGTAACTATGAAACAAAAATCTACACTAGACAAATTAAAAAGAATGTGCAAGGAAGTGGTACAGCAGGAGAGGAAATCATTTGTTCACAAAGGAAGACTACAATGAAATGAGAAAGGCAGGGCAGAGTGACAATAGAAAATTAATTATAAACGGTTACAGTAAGAATGTACCGGGGGCTGGAGAGATGGCTCAGCGGTTAAGATCACCGTCTGCTCTTCCAGAGGACCCGGGTTCGATTCCCAGCACCCACATGGCAGCTCACAACTGTCTGTAGTTCCAGTTCCAGGCAAACACCAAGGCAAATAAATAAATAAAGTTTAAAAAAAAATAGAATGTACCTACTGATACTTACATATAATTATATATAAATGGATAAAATTCTGCAACTAAAAGAGAGAGAGTCACCAATCAGTTTAAAATGAGATTAAGACCTAACTACTGCTAACAAGAAATTTACTTCACCTGTAAGGACAGCCATAGACTGAAAGTGAAGATGTGGAATAAGACATTCTGTGCAAAGCAGATCCAAAGGCAATCAGTAGACACACTTCCACTAGATAAGATACTACTTAAAACAAAAGCAGTTTTAAAAGACAAGGAAGTTCAATAAGAACAGTAACAACTCTTTATGTGCATCCATGATCAGAATATCTGGTACAGAAAGCGAGTGATAGAACTAAAGGGAGGGAGGTTCCAGTCAATAACAGGAGGGACCTCACCATCTCACTGCCAGTAGTTCATACAGAAAGAAAATCAAAGCAGAAACAGGAGAATTAAACTGTACCCTGGAACATGAAACTAACAGACATCTAATGCACAATCTAGCAACTACTGCACAATACACATGATTATTAACATTTTCCAGTCAAATCACAGAATTTCAAAGTCAATCACATGATAAATCACTAGTAAATCTCAACAATTTTTAAAAGCTGAAATTGGGAGGCTGAGGAAATGGCTCAACCATTAAGAGCATGTCCTGTTTCTGCAAAGGAACAAAATTCAGTTCCTGACTTCCATATACAAGGGCACAGAATCACTTGTAACTCTATCCCCAGAAGACCTGGTTCTCCCTTCTGGATTCCATTGGCAACTGCAGTTATGCGCACATACCCCAACACACACACACACACACACACACACACACACACACACACACACACACAATTAAAAACAAAAATTGAAATTATATTGTCTTTTCGAAGCATAAGGCCATAAAACTCAATATCAATTACAAAAAAAAAGCTTTAGAAACTACATAAATACATGGAAATTAATCAATTTACTCTTGAACAACAGTAGATTAAAGAAGAAAAACAAAAGGTGATTTAAAATTTTATCAGGCCATTGACATGGCTCAGCACGTTAACAACCTGAGTGCAATACTTAAACCTGCATTGTAAGAGAAATGACTCTCCCAGGCGGACCTCTGACCTGTCACTTCTGGCCTCTGAGCAAGACATAGTGTATACATGCCCACCACCATACACATACACAAACATATGCACACAAAACGTGTTTTAAAAGCCCTAAAAACATATACTTATGAGCAATACCAAATGATTCAGTAAGCTATGTGCATGCACATGTGTGTTCATATGTGTATGTGTATAGCAGAAATAACTAAGGAAAAGAGGCCATGAATCTGGAGGAAGACTATGGGAAGAGTTGTAAGGAAGAGAGGGAAGAAAAAATTTATTTAAATACACTACTCATAAAATATATAAAATTCTCAAAAATTGAAATTTTAAAACTTAAAACTCTTTAAAACTGGGGCTGGAGAGCTGGCTCAGCGGTTAAGAGCACCGTCTGCTCTTCCAGAGGACCCGGGTTCAATTCCCAGCACCCACATGGCAGCTAACAACTGTCTGTAGTTCCAATTCCAGGCAAACACTAAGGAAAATAAATAAAG